>OY776276.1:68999335-69001835 GCA_963675445.1 Linnaemya vulpina | reverse complement strand
GGTGACGTACATAATAATTCCTTGAGTTTCTGGAATGCATTTTCCTGTGGCTCGCCCCAATGGTATGGTCTCGATTTCTTTGTCAGCTCATGCAGTCTTGCAGCTACACTGGCAAAATTCGGCACAAAACGTCTGTAGTATGTACAAAGGCCCAAAAAGCTACGCAATTCATGAATATTTTTAGGTTGATGCCAGTCCCTTACTGCTTTCACTTTATCTTCATCCGTTGAGATTCCGTCTGCTGAGATTCCGTCTGCCCAAATACTTTACTTCTTTCTGGAACAATGCACATTTCTTCAAGCTGAGTTTCAATCCAGCTGATGATATCCGTTGAAGAACTTCTGCCATGTTTTTAAAGTGTTCACCAAAAGATTTCCCCATCACGATTATGTCATCGAGATATACCAAGCATGTCTTCCAGTGAAGTCCTATCAGTACCTTCTCCATTAGGCGTTCAAATGTGGCCGGAGCATTGCAAAGACCAAATGGCTTTGAACTGCCATAATCTGTTGCCGACACTGAAGGCAGTTTTCTCCTTGTCTTTCTCTGCGATCTCCACTTGCCAATATCCGCTTCGCAAGTCCAGCGTAGAGAACCAGTTGGTACCAGCTAGCGTGTCCAAAGTGTCATCGATCCTGGGGAGCGGATAACTGTCCTTCTTGCTTATGTCATTGAGCTCCCTGTAGTCTACGCAGAATCTAGTACTGCCATCTTTCTTTTTAACTAAGACTACAGGCGAACTCCAAGGACCAGAAGATGGCTCAATTACGCCATCACGCTCCATTTCACTTACAAGCTCTTTTACTTTATCTCGCTTTGCTAGGGGTACGCTTCTGGGTGGCTGTTTAATCGGCCTAGCTTCGCCTGTGTTAATTTCATATTTAACCAATGCAGTTCTACCCTGGTTTTGGCTTCCCATGGCGAAGATACTGGCATGCCTTTTTAGTAACTGTTTGGCCTCATTTTTATCTGTCGCTGATAGACTCTACGTATTCCTCAAATTGTTCACGTTCTTTTGCGGACAAATTAGAAGCTCTATCTTCTTCTCGCAGTTTATTATAGCCTCTGCTGGAGCACGCTGGCCAACATCGGAATTTTCTTTGATGACTTTTTCATGGTCTGACATGGTTTTCACTAGAGCTTTCGCTGTTATAAGCTCTCTCTTTAGATCTGCTTGTTCTACAACCCACAACCGATTGTCCTCACAATCTCCCTTCATCCGTGCCCATATGACTGTTTCAGACTGCGGCGGTAACGTCTGACTCTCAATAGCAAATACTCTTGTTACTTGCGGTTTGTTGTCATATCCAACATCAAGGGGTATTTCCACATTACGCCAAATCATCAGCTGTTGTCCCATATGTAGATTAATGCCATAATTAATCATAAAATCGGCTCCAATAATAACCTCATCGACAATATCGGCAACAATAAACACATGTCTCACGTTGATGTTGGCTATAGTCACCTTCACTTCAATCTTACCATAGACAGTGGCAGGCTCTCCAGTAGCTGTACGTAGCCGTATATTGCTTGACCGCTCGCACTTCCCCTTTACTATATCGGGCCTTATTATTGACTGCGATGCCCCTGTGTCTATAGTAAGTACGTGCTTTTCCCCGTTGATGTGTCCGGACGCAATGAGGTTGCTATTTTTCTGCTGCATCACTGATATGGAGATTGTGGGGCCCTCGTTTGTGACAGCTAGCTCTTGCCCCTTAGTACTAGCTCGTTTTAGTTTAACGGGGACTCTTGTGATGTTGTTTGGTTCACCCTTTTGCTGTTTCTTGGTGGCGAAACAGATCTACCTCTCTTCATTGGTGCTTTGCAGCTGCGCTGAAAATGCCCGATCTTTCCGCAGTTAAAGCACTTAGGCTTTTCTTTGATAGCCTTCTCTGCCAGCAGTTGTCGCATTGCCTCCTTAACGCTAGCAACTAGGTTGTTATCCTCCTCAGTCAAAACCTCCACATTCCGCACTTTACATATCTGTGGCTTGAAAACCATCCATGCAGTCTCTTGAGCCAGCGCAAATGAGACAGTTTCAGCGAAAGTGGATTTCTGCGTAGCGCACACCGCCAGTTTAACATCAGAGTCGCGAACGCCGTTAACGAAAGCCTCAGTTTTAAAATGGTCCAGGAACGGGTGACTCTCGCCTGGATATGTGAGCTGCACTAAACGCTCGATTTCCATTGCGAAATCTTGTAAAGATTCGTTAGGCTTCTGAACTCTACATCGCAATTCCATTCTGTACAAATCGCGCTTGTGCTCACCACCATACTTGCGCTGCAATGCTGCCATTATTTCATTATAGTTGTTTCTGCTGCTTACTGGCACAGTCTCAAGTACTTCTGCGGCTGTACCCTTTAAGGACAAAATCAACTATATGGCCTTTTCTTCATCATCCCATCCATTTCTGCTAGCAACCGTCTCGAACTGGAATTTGAAGATGCCTAATGGTACGCTGCCGTCGAAGCATGACGCTTTTATCCGCGCAGAAACC
>OY776276.1:68921835-68994335 GCA_963675445.1 Linnaemya vulpina | reverse complement strand
CTGCCGCCCACTTAAGCCTGTTCGACCCGAATACGCATACAATCACCTCTTCCATAGTGCGCCAATCGTTCGAGATGTACTATCTTCATTTTCGACCTTGGGCTATTGTGCTTCTGTATCCGGTATACAATGTCATTCACTCTCTTAATCACTTTATACGGGCCATCCCAGTGAGTCTGTAATTTTGAGGACAATCCTTTCTTCCGTTGTGGGTTATACAGTAAAACCAATTGTCCTTCCATAAATCCCCCCGAGTTTGCTGCGCGGTCATAATTAGCCTTCATCTTGCCACTGACCATCTTGATTCTATTGCGCACGAACTCATGCAGTTCGTTTAAGTCCTCCTTCTCCTGGGACGTAATAGCTCCTTCTTCTACAGTTGGCTTAACACCAAATTCCAAATCACCAGGTAGTTTTAATTCCGTCCCAAAGATAATTTTGGCTGGCGTTCTCGATGTTGAGTCGTGTACAGCTGACCTATATGCCATCAAAAACTTGGGGATGTGCTCGTCCCAATCCCTCTGATGGGTGCTTACTACTTTTCGTAGGTACTCTTCTAACGTGCGATTGAACCTTTCTACCATGCCATCAGACTGTGGATGCAGCGGCGTCATTCTGGTTTTCTTTATCCCATACAACTCGCACATTTCCCTGAATATGGCAGACTCGAAATTCCTTCCCTGGTCGGAATGTAATTCTATTGGGACACCATAGCGACATACCCAGTTGTTGACGAATGCATTTACAATTGTCTTTGCTTCCTGGTTAGTTATAGCATATACCTCTGGCCATTTACTGAAATAGTCCATTACCACAAGTACATAACGATTTCCGGCTTCGGTGACGGAAAAGGGACCTGCTACATCCATTGCGATCCGCTCGAATGGTGCTCCTGAGTTGTATTGTTGCAGGTGACCCGGCTTCTTCTTACTGGGCCTTTGGCTGCTATGCACTGTGGGCAGTTTGCTATCCAGTCAGCTACGGCTTGTTGACATCCAACCCAATAAAAACGCTGCTTCAGCTTTTCAAGTGTTTTTGTTACTCCAAGATGACCGCCACTGGGTCCATTATGAAACTCCTGTAAAATTTTACTTATCTTGGAGTATGGCACAACTATTAAATTTGAAGTTGTTTTGCCACCTACACTTTCCCATACGCGGTATAAACACCCTTTTATTACCTTGAGGCTGTTCCACTGAGCCCAATAAGAATTGGCGAGTGGGCTTTCAGCCGAAATTTCGTTCCGGGATGGTCGTCTGTCCTCTTCTTTGGCCGCTATAATTTTCCTTAGTATGCCGTCGTCCCTCTGTGCCGCTGACCAATCTTCATCAGGGCCGATGTGGATTAGCCGAACATCCACAACGCCTTCCTTTTGCTCGGTTCTAACACAGTGTTTACACTCTAAACAGCAGGGTCTTCTCGAAAGAACATCCGCATTGTTATGCTTTGTGCCCCTTCTATGCTCAATGTTGAAGTCGTAGCTCTGCAGGCGCTCAATCCACCTTGCCAGTTGCCCTTCAGGATTTTTGAACTATCTCAGTGCAGAATGATCGGTCCTTAATGTAAAGTGTTGACCATACAGGTACTTATGGTAATGTTTAATGCATTCCAATACCGCCAGAAGCTCACGTCGTGTCACACAGTAGTTCCTCTCAGGTTTTGAGAGTACACGGCTATAGTACCCTATGACCTTCTCAGTGCCGTTAACTACTTGGAATAGCACACCCCCTATGCCATAACCGCTCGCATCAGTATCCAGCACAAATTTTTCTCCAGCTATGGGATACGCTAGCACTGGTGACGTACATAATAATTCCTTGAGTTTCTGGAATGCATTTTCCTGTGGCTCGCCCCAATGGTATGGTCTCGATTTCTTTGTCAGCTCATGCAGTCTTGCAGCTACACTGGCAAAATTCGGCACAAAATGTCTGTAGTATGTACAAAGGCCCAAAAAGCTACGCAATTCATGAAGATTTTTAGGTTGATGCCAATCCCTTACTGCTTTTACTTTATCTTGATGCCCCAAATACTTTACTTCTTTCTGGAACAATGCACATTTCTTCAAGCTGAGTTTCAATCCAGCTGATGATATCCGTAGAAGCACTTCTGCCATGTTTTTGAGGTGTTCACCAAAAGATTTCCCCATCACGATTATGTCATCGAAATATACCAAGCATGTCTTCCAGTGAAGTCCTATCAGTACCTTCTCCATTAGGCGTTCAAATGTGGCCGGAGAATTGCAGAGACCAAATGGCTTTGAACTGCCATAATCCGTTGGCGACACTGAAGGCAGTTTTCTCCTTGTCTTTCTCTGCGATCTCCACTTGCCAATATCCGCTTCGCAAGTCCAGCGTAGAGAAACATTTGGTACCAGCTAGCGTGTCCAAAGTGTCATCGATCCTGGGGAGCAGATAATTGTCCTTCTTGGTTATGTCATTGAGCTTCCTGTAGTCTACGCAGAATCTAGTACTGCCATCTTTCTTTTTAACTAAGACTACAGGCGAACTCCAAGGACCAGAAGATGGCTCAATTGCGCCATCACGCTCCATTTCACTTACAAGCTCTTTTACTTTATCTCGCTTTGCTAGGGGTAGGCTTCTGGGTGGCTGTTTATTCGGCCTAGCTTCGCCTGTGTTAATTTCATGTTTAACCAACGCAGTTCTACCCTGGCTTTGGCTTCCCATGGCGAATATACTGGCATGCCTTTTTAGTAACTGTTTGGCCAAATCATCAGCTGTTGTCCTATATGTAGATTAATGCCATGATTAATCATAAAATCGGCTCCAATAATAACCTCATCGACAATATCGGCAACAATAAACACATGTCTCACGTTGATATTGGCTATAGTCACCTTCACTTCAATCTTACCATAGACAGTGGCAGGCTCTGCAGTAGCTGTACGTAGCCGTATATTGCTTAACCGCTCGCACTTCCTATTTACTATATCGGGCCTTATTATTGATGCCCTGTGTCTATGGTAAGTAAGTGCTTTTCCCCGTTGATGTGTCCGGACGCAGTGAGGTTGCTATTTTTCTGCTGCCTCACTGATATGGAAATTGTGGGGCCCTCGTTTGTGGAACCTCTTGCCCCTTAGTGCTAGCTCGTTTTAGATTAACGGGGACTCTTGTGATGTTGTTTGGTTCACCCGTTTGCTGTTTCTTGGTGGCGAAACAGATCTACCTCTCTTCCTTGGTGCTTTGCAGCTTCGCTGAAAATGACCGATCTTTCCGCAGTTAAAGCACTTAGGCTTTTCTTTGATAGCCTTCTCTGCCAGCAATTGTCGCATTACCTCCTTAACGCTAGCAACTAGGTTGTTATCCTCCTCAGACAAAACCTCCACATTCCGCACTTTACATATCTGTGGCTTGAAAACCATCCATGCAGTCTCTTGAGCCAGCGACAAATGAGACAGTTTCAGCGAAAGTGGATTTCTAAGTAGCGCACACCGCCAGTTTAACATCAGAGTCGCGAACGCCGTTACCGAAAGCCTCAGTTTTAAAATTTTCCAGGAACGGGTGACTCTCGCCTGTATTGTAAAGATTCGTTAGGCTTCTGAACTCTGCATCGCAATTCCATTCTGTAAAAATCGCACTTGTGCTCACCACCATACTTGCGCTGCAATGCTGCCATTATTTCATTATAGTTGTTTCTGCTGCTTACTGGCACAGTCTCAAGTACTTCTGCGGCTGTACCCTTTAAGGACAAAATCAACTATATGGCCTTTTCTTCATCATCCCATCCATTTCTGCTAGCAACCGTCTCGAACTGGAATTTGAAGATGCCTAATGGTACACTGCCGTCGAAGCATGACGCTTTTATCCGCGCAGAAACCTCCGCAGCTGCTCGCATTGGCCCGCCGCAACACTCCAGGTTATGCACTTTGTTCTCTAGAGTATGCAATTTCTCTTCGACCTCCATTCCATGCTGTTCCAGCTCTGAGAATTTATTCTCAATAGAATCCAACCTCCTGTTAATGGCTTCAAAAACCTCTACCAGGGTCTCGTTCATGGCTTTATTTGACTCCTGTATTTCGGCTACAAGTTTTTCCTGCATCTGCTGAGTTTCGGCTACAAGCTTGTCACTGTTGATCCTTGATGCCTCCTGCATCTGCTGAGAATTTTGTTTTATTTCAGTTATTTCGGCAACAAGCTTGTCCTGCATCTGCTGAGTTTCGGCTAAAAGCTTTTCACTGTTGACCCTTGATGCCTCCTGTATCTGTTGAGAGTTCTGTTTCATTTCGATCATCATAGCAGCGAACATTGAATTTATGTCCATGCTGCTGGCCGTGGCTGGTCGTATGTCCCGATGTCCATGCCGCGATTCTTAAACTCATCTATCAGCCTCTTCTGCAGTTCACCCTTGTTACCTGCAGTTGGCAATTACAGCTTACTGAGCTCCTTTTTCAGCTGTTCAACTTTTAGCTCATAAAATTTTATGATTATTTACTTTAATAATTTCTTTTTTTTTAATGTCCTTTCTCTTTTTTTTTCTTTGAATCGCAATGTCCTTTTAATTATATTTGCAATCCCACTTCTGACACCAATTGTTATGTTTTTAGACCTTTTCGTAAAAACGGTTTTATTACTTATCCTTCAAGGATTCGTTTTATTGCATTAAATTAAAACACGGACAAATTAATTTTAGAAATATAATGCGGCAACACTTTATTTATTACTTTATTTACACGAGTATTTGTACTGCTCCACTTAGCGATATTAACACGTCTATATTTGAAATCACACTAACTCACTGAGTTCTGGCAGCGCCTGTATATAGCGAAAATTAAGTCGTCTGGTAACTTCGCGAAGCTTCTTGGGCATGATTGTTGTTGGTTGTACTTTACTTAACATGTAGCTATATACGTGTGTTTGTATATATGACAATGCTGACCAATATGTGGTTGTATGGATGAGTGTTCTGTGTGTTTTGCCTGTGGTAACTACACTGAAGGAATTTTATGAGCTAGTTCGTACTCACCTTTTCAGATTCTTGGGAACCTGTAGAGTTTCTGAGCTTTTTGGACACCCACAACACGTCCGTGTCTCCTAAAATATAAATTTTGTTTTATTTTATTTAATAAATTTTACTACACTCAATACTTACATTACCACTTTGATATTTCAAAACAAAACAATGAATAAAATTAATTTTGTTTACATTAAATTTTATTTTATTTGAGAAAGGCGAATTAATTAATTCGCCTCGTATTTGACATTGTGTTTCACAAAAAAGATCCTTTGTTGTAATGAATTCGCTTTGCATATACCTGTTAATTGTACCATGAGTAAAAACAAATGAGTTATTTTCATTTGATAATGAAGTAAGAACCAAATGACTTAGTTTCATATGATATAATGATCAAAGCAAAAAAGAAGAATTGATAGTGCATTAAAAATTACAAATTGCATTAATTTAAAACTTCTTCACGACAAACAAACAACAAATAATACGTATATTAGGTATGCCGATAAAGTGGACGTAAAAATGGAAGTGGTAAATTAAACTTGAACATGCATATTTTCCGAACTTAAGACGTTATTCGTACTAAGTTTCAGTAGAATCTATAAAAAATATAAAGAAAATATAAAACCCATAGAAAAACATAATTTTATATTATATATATATATTATAAATATATATTTATATAAGTATATATATATATATATATATATATATATATATAGATATATATATATATATATATATATATATATAGATATTTATTTATATTTATATAAATATATAATAAATGAACTCTTTGGCATACTGTAATTGTACTATTATAATATGAAATGTATTTGTTGGGTGGTTAAGCAATGTCTATATGCATTTCATTGGCGCCTTTTACCAAATCGTCAGTAGGCTTCAACCACAGTTTTGAAAAGTTTCAAACTTCTCAACTTATTAAAAGACTTTCATAAACCATCTGAGAATAATGTTAACAAATTAACTATAAAAATTCACAAATGATTTCAAAAAATCACATTGTAATAAGTGTAGTAGGCTATGAAACTTATACAAACCAAAACCCAACAAACAACTTTTATTCGATATGAATCTATTTTATTTTTCTACACCTTTATACAATTAGAAATAATATTAATGGTACAATGACAGTATGTCAAATAGTTCATTTATTAACAATTAAATTGAGATTTTATTTTTCCTTTGCCTTATAAATACTTTCATTGTTATCCAAAGGATTTATATATATATATATATATATATATATATATATATATATATATATATATAAATCTAGTTGATTATTAGTTTATTATATTATTAATCAAGCTTTTTTATCAAATTATATATGGTCTAATTTTTATTCGATATTTCGTTAGCTTGTTAACATCTTCAGGAAATAAAAATTATTAAAATTTTATAGACAAATGGTTTTGAAACATGACATAAAAGACTATTCACAATATTTGTTTTTCAAATTCAATAACATAAAATATTTTTCATTGGAAGACCCCTTTGTTGAATATATATATTGCTATTATATTGAAAATATAAGACTGTTTTGACTGTCGACCGTGTCGGACGTACTTTTGTTGAACTCTGCTTACATTTTTTAATTTTCTGGCAAAAACTGTTTTAATAAAAAAAAAAAATACAATAAAATAAAAAACTTAAAAAAGCTATATTCTTATTGTTGTTACATTCTTTCGCATATTTGGTGCTTACAACAAAACAAACAATCAATAACAACAATATCATTTAAAATTTTTTCATATTTCAATTTTCATTAATACCAACAACAACAATCGCTGCTGTTGTGATACAATAAGTGAAAATAAAAATAATAATTAGCAATATTTGTTCCTGCTCTGCTTTAAACCTGTTTTTACATTCTACACCTGATCCTCTTTATTCGAGTGATTTCAAAAATCAACTAACAACAAGTAATAAATAACAATAAAAAAAAAAGGAAGGTCACAAATAAAATATTTGTTAAATATGTCCTGCTCAAAACCTAAATGCCGCAACAAAACTGATGAGCCAATGGTATCTTGCTGGCTTTGTGATACTGTTTATCACGCTAAATGTGTTGATTTGGCTGCTCGAACTGCCGACAATCTGCGTGAAGATAAAGGCCTGCGCTGGTGCTGTAAAAAATGTATTGCGCTTGATATTGAATTCTATTCATTCTTCAAAAACACGCATATAAAGTTTAACGAAATTCAAAATGATCTTAACAACCTTTCTTTGAAATTCAATCAATACAAAAAATTACTTGAAAAAGGTCCGTGCTCTGCTAAAAGAAAGAAAACTACAACTGACATCAATACTATTGTTGATGAAAAGGCTGAAAATGCGTTATCATTGCAGCCATTAATAGCAGAAAAAAATCCCGTCACTACTTCTGAACCCTCGCCAAATTTTCCTGATTTACCTAACAACAGAGCACCTGTTTCTCCTTCCTGTATAAATACTAATTCAACTTCCTCATCTGTTCCGATTAATTTTAATCCGCCAGTTCCTGTTTTTAAACCGTCAAGTACCTCAATTAATTCAAATCCATCCGTTCCTGTTTTTAATTCTTCTAACAATCCAACTCTTAAAGTTATTTCACCAAAAAAAACTATATTTGCTGCTCGATTTGCATCCTCTACTACTACTGATGATATTAAACATTATATAACAAATAAGATTGGCCTTAATATTGAAATGACTGTCTTTAAATTTATTTATTCTGAGCAAAGAAACAAAGCATCTTTCAAAATAATCATACCTCAAAACTACTTTGATACAATTGTGCATTTAGATTTTTGGCCGCCTAATGCTTTTATTCGTGAGTATGAATACAGAACTACACCAACGACTGATATTGTTCACTTACCGAAATCTTCGTCATCAAAAAACTAATTAAGCTATCTATAAATAAGCGCATAATATTATATACCAAAATGTAAGAGGTCTCAACACTAAATTAAACAATCTTTTTATAAATAGTTTTGAATTTTGATTTGATTCGTATGTCTTACCGCCGTATCAAAGTAGACTTGCTCCAATAAAATTGCCTACACTAAAAAGTCGACGATCGACGTTGAGTGCTTTATTTGTTATGGGACTGGTTCGAGGCGATGTTGATTCGGAGTTCTTACTTAATCAACTATACTTCAACGTTCCTGTAAGACCTACTCGCAATTTTGAAATCTTTGCATTAAAATATTACCGCTCTGTTTATGCTAATAATGATTCTTTTCGTGCATGTGTCAACTTTAACAAATGTTACCATATCATGAACTTATCTGAAATTAATACCATATTGAAAAGGAATCTTATTTTATATTTAAATTCTTGAACTAATTTGTTATCTAGTCAGTAAGGATGTAAAATCTATTGACTTATTAAATAAATAAATAAAAAAAATAAAATAAATATATGTGTGTATGTAATATATATATATATATATATATATATATATATATATATATATGTATACATATATATGTATATATTTATATATATATATATATATATATATATATATATTTGTTTTTATAAACTTATTCGACCTTAATTTTCGTAAAAACGGTTTTATTACTTATCCTTCATGGATTCGTTTTATTGCATCAAATTAAAACACGGACAAATTAATTTTAGAAATATAATGCGGCAACACTTTATTTATGGCGATGTTAACACGTCTATATTTGAAATTACACTAACTCTTGCTGAGCTCTGGCAGCGCCTTTATATATCAAAAATGACGTCTTCTGGTAACATCGCGAAACTTCTGGGCATGGTGGTTGTATTTTACTTGACATGCGTGTGTTTGTATACATGACAATGCTGACTTGTTTGTATTCCATTTCCGTTAATTTGAATATTATCTATATAGTGTTGACCAAGGTTGTAACATTTGGACAACTATGGATTAATTGGCAGTGCTGCCAAGTATATATAGCCACATTGTCGTTTTATTTAACTCTATTTCTAATCTTTGTAACAATGTATATATTTGTTATAAAAATGTTAGTTATAATTTGTTAATGTTGAAAAAGTTTGTTTTACTATAAATTGTTAATGTTGAAAAAATATTTTATGTTATTGAATTTGAAAAACAAATATTGTGAATAGTTTTTTATGTCATGTTTCAAAGCCATTTGTCTATAAAATTTTAATAATTTTTATTTCCTGAAGATGTTAACAAGCTGTTAACGAAATATCGAATAAAAATTAGACCATATATAATTTGATAAAAAAAACGACCATAAGCATATATATATATATATATATATATATATATATATATATGTATATATATTTTATGATCAATTCCTAATAAATTAGGAATTGCTTTAGTTTTATCAATCGCAATTTTACCACTTTATCATTTAAGAAAATTTCGAGGAATTCAATTCTATCCATTAAATCAAACATATATATATGTATATATATATATATATATATATATATGTATGTATGCAAGTGGCAAGGTCAAACTGGCGCAATTGGTTCCGCCACCGGAACCATTATGATCATTGGTTGCTGGTATAGGAACAGATTCCAAACATTTCTTGACACAAATCCAGAAATACGACAGTTGCTTCCAAATGATTCGAGTCAGAGACAGAGAATCCCAAAAACTAAAAAACTCGATCCATCGAGTAGGATTTCGCACGCATGCGAGTGTGAGAATTAGCCCCCAGAGCTGATAAGACGCCTGCGGGAGAACACGCAAGACGTTTTAACGCGCCAACAATTGAAGATGTTGCCATTGTCGTCATTACTTTCACGTTACGACTAGAGTTATTCCCTGGTCAATCACCCATCGATCGCAATGACATCACCACGAGAGTCATCAAACAAAAACTGAAATCACTGGTGGATTTCATTGTGAAGCATCGCGTTTTTGGCGAGACGCGTTGCTGGATGTCTTCTGTGGAGTGGCAGAAACGCGGATTGCCACACACACATATTCTCATTTGGTTGATTGAGAAGATAAGACCCAATGAAATCGATGATGTGATATCGGCGGAAATTCCAGGCTTGCATAAGGTGGTTACTACTAACATGATTCATGGCCCCTGTGGATCATTAAATAACAATTCTCCTTGCATGGTCGACGGCAAATGTTCGAAGCGTTATCCTAGGGCGTTAGTTGCAGAAACTATTACCGGAAATGACGGTTATCCACTGTATCGTCGCCGATCTACTGCCGATTACGGAAGATCAGCAATTGTGAAAGAGCATCAGAAGGATATTTCAGCTGATAGTCGTTAGATAGTTCAGTATTCGCCATTACTCTCAAAGACATTTAAAGCGCCCATCAACGTCGAATCCTGCCATTCCGTGAAATCCATCAAGTACATTTACAAGTATGTGACCAAAGGAAGTTGCATGGCTGTGATTGGAGTTGGTGCGGAGAATTCTAATGACGGGGTCACTCAATATCAACTGTTAGCAGTAACGAAGTAATTTCGCGCATTGTTTCAATCGCCATTCATAAGAGATACCCGACTGTTGTTCATTTCGCCGTACATCTGGAATATGGGTATATTTCACTGCGGACAACGCATTACAACGAGCTGACCGGCCACCATCTACAACATTGACCAGTTGTTTTCAAATGTGCCAGAATAATGACTTCGACCGGACACTGCTATACTCTGAAATGCCGAGTTATTATACTTGGAATCAATCGTCAAAGAAATTTCAAAGCCGTAAACAAGGAAATCCGGTTCCAGGTTACCTTAACGTATTTCCCACCGACGCGTTAGGTCGCATTTACACAGTACATCCAAGCAACGGTGAGTGCTTTTACTTGCGTTTGTTGTTAGTCAACGTTCGTGGTACAACATCATTCCAACATCTGCAAACTGTTAATCGTGAATTATGTGGCACGTATAGAGAAGCTTGTCAACGTTTGCGATTGTTAGAGATGACACCCATTGGTATTACACCCTTGGAGATGCTGCAATTTCGTCAAATGCTCATCAAATACGAACATTATTTTCAATAATTATCTCAACATCCTTCCCATTCAAACTAAGTGATTTGTAGACCAAACACAAAGATTGCATGTCTGATGATATTTTGCATCAGATGCGTACTAGAACGTCAAATCCACATATGCAACTGAGCGAAGAAATTCACAACGAAGCATTAATATTAATTGAGGACATGTCCGTGATCATGTCGAACAAGTCTTATCTTAATTAGGCCTGACAGCGCCTAGTCGTTTGATGCACGAAGCATTTGATCATGAGTTGAGACGCGAAAAACAATAGGATTGTGATGCACTGAGAGGATCTGTTCAAACGAATATTCCACTGTTGGATCGGCAACAAAAATATACGTACGACACCGTCATGGAAGTTCTGAACAATGGAACTCTAGGCATCTTCTTCCTGGACGCTCCCGGTGGAACTGGAAAAACATTTTTGATCACATTGATTTTGTCAACGATTCGCTCTCAGAATAGAATTGCACTTGCTTCATCAGAAATTGCAGCTACGTTGTTAGAAGGTAGTCGAACTGCACATTCAGCACTCAAGTTGCCGTTAAATATGCAAATAAATGAGACTCCAACGTGCAACATTTCCAAGATCTCTGCAATGGCCAAAGTTTTGCTGCAGAGCAAATTGATCTTTTGGGATGAATGTACGATGGCGCATAAGAAGTCTTTGGAGGTATTACCCCGAACGATGCAAGATCTGCGAAACAATCAAACCCGTTTTGGTGGCGCGATGATTTTGTTGGCAGGTGATTTTCGCCAAACGTCGCCAGTGATTCCACGGTCAACGCCAGCCGATGAATTGAATGCATGCTTGAAGTCGACCTTTTTATAGAAACACGTCAAAAAACTCAAACTAAGTAAAAATATGCGTGTCAAGTTGTAGAACGACCAATCTGCAGAAGTATTTTCAAAACAATTACTAGACATTGGTAATGGCAAAATCCCCGTTGATATAACGACTGGCTACATTAAATTCCCTCTTAACTTTGGCCAGTTCACTGAATCGAAGAGCGAACTCATCCTAAAGGTGTTCCCAAACATTGAACAAAATTACACAAATCATAATTGGTTGAGCGAACGTTCTATATTGGCGGCGAAAAACATTGATGTAGACGAATTGAATTTCAAGATACAAAGTGAAATTGCTAGCGAATTGATGACGTACAAATCGGTGGATTCCATTACTAATCAAGATGATGTAATCAATCATCCAACCGAGTTTTTGAACTCGCTGGAATTACCTGGTTTGCCACCACACAATCTCCAAGTCGGTTCAGTTATCACAATGTTGAGAAATATCAACCAACTACGTATTTGTAATGGCACCAGGTTGGCCGTGAAAAAACTCATGAAAAACATCATCGAGGCAACAATTCTAAAGGGAAAGTACAGTGGAGAAAATGTTTTAATAACACGCATTCTAATGATTCCGACCGATATTCCGTTTGAATTAAAACGCCTGCAGTTTCCGGTGACGCTTGCATTCACATTCGCAATCACAATAAACAAATTACAAGTACAGTCATTTAGTGTTTACGGCATTAACTTGGAAAGTCCATGCCTTTCGCATGGTCAATTGTATGTCGCCTGTTCCCGTGTTGGAAAACCATTAGATTTGTTGGTTTACGCGCCAGACAACAAAACAAAAAATGTCATGTATCATAAAGCATTGGAAAAAACAAAACGGTGAAAGTGAACCAACCGAAACAAAGCATATTTTTTTGTTACTCGCACGTTGTTGTTGCAGTCGAAGTGTAAATAAATCGCCTTTCGAATCTCTGTGATCTGAATTGAAAATAAAACATGTTCAAAATCTTATAAAATAAAAATTCTTAAAACAATCCTAAATCAGAAATGTCTTTTTTCCTTAATTTTTACTTTGTTTACACATTTCCAATAGGTTTTTACGAATAAATTTATTTAAATTTAGACAGGACAACGTCTTTCGGGTCGGCAAGTATATATATATATATATATATATATATATATATATATATAATATACACTAATATTTTTAAGCTTAAGGTCTCTTTATTTTTATTAAATTATAAATTGTTTTTCTATATTTCGTAACTCCTTTGTATGACTTTTTTGGAAATTCATTTTTTATTTCCTGAAGAAGTTACACAAAGGAGTGCCGAAATATCGAAAACCAATTTATAATATAATAAAAATAAAGAGACCTTAAGCTTAAAAATATAAAAAGAGGTAACAAAACTAGAAGAATTATATATATATATACATATATATATATATATATATATATATATATATGTATGCGGAAAAAGGGAGGCAAAATTTATGCTTGCTAAAGTTATTCAATCAGGTTTTTCCAGTAACTGTAAAGTCTAACAAGAGTAGATTGACCAAATTGATGCTTATGATATATGTATGTTTACACAAAGAGTAATGATTATGATATATATGTATATTCTTCAAGTGAACATACTTGAATAGGCTCTAATGAAAGGGTTGATAGATATTAGAAAATAATTTTAATAGTTCTGAGAACACAAATTTTGAACTGGTTTCCTTGAGATACTTCTTAGGGTTTGTTGCATTTAAAATTATTCCATAATTACAATGCGAAAAATGCTGTAATGAGCTTAGGAAGATGTATACAACTTTTACCGCCTCAAGCGAGCTTGTTATATTCTTCAAGAACTATCAGTCGCTGACAGATTTTGGAAATTTAGCTGCTTCATTAGACAAACTAATGGATGCAAGTAAGAAACATATTCTAATATTTCACAATATCTTTAAAACTGAACCGGAACGAAATGGTATAAAATCATTTATTATTGACTTGTGCAAACGCTAACCCCAGAATAGTTCACTGATGATTGTTCCAACCATAAAGAGCATTTATTGGAATTTTTATTATTGGTCCCCCTTCGAATGCCCTGCTCTTAGGCTATAGATAAAGGTAGTTCTAAGCAAAGAAAGGTGCAGATTTTATCAAATAAGTAAAAATACAAACGCAAATCTATTAAAAATTAGGAGAAAAGATATATAAGAAAAAAAGAGAAATAAATAAAATATAAACAAATTATTACAAATAAATAATAAACATTTTCTTTGGTATATAACATTTTTAAAAAGTTTTAAGCTTTTTTTATTAAAATCTCTAAAACTTTAGATTTTACCAAACTAAAGGCATGCTTTATTATATTATATATTACAGAAAACGTAAATGTTTTAACCTTAAAGCACAATAACGTAATAGAATTTATATATATATATATATATATATATATATATATATATATATATATATATTGCAATTTATATGAATAAAAAAATTATTTACAATCATTTTCTTTTAATTCCTTAAAAACTTATTTCTATATATATATATATATATATATATATATATATATATTGCATTTTATATGAATAAAAAAATTATTTACAATCATTTTCTTTTAATTCCTTAAAAACTTATTTCTAGTACAAAATCAATTCTTCTATTTTAACAACGCGAATGTATTCAAAATTTTTAGTTCATCATTAATTATTTTATATATCAATTAAATTCATATTTAAGACAAAATGAGTTCATTCAAAGTAAAACAGGTCAATTCCTGAACGATTTACAGATCCACTAAAAATATTATTCAATAACAGCTCCACCGTCTATACAGAATGCCGAACGAATCACCTGCGCCAATTAAATAAAATTTAATATATATAATTATATATATATATATATATATATATATATATATATATGTATATATATATACACATACATAAATATATATATATATATATATATATATATATATATATAATTCTTCTAGTTTTTTTAGCTTAAGGTCTCTTTATTTTTATTAAATTATAAATTGGTTTTCGATATTTCGTCACTCCTTTGTGTGACTTCTTCAGGAAATAAAAAATAAATTTCACGAAATTTTTTGTTTTGTTGTCTGGCGCGTAAACAAACAAAGCTAATAGTTTTTCAACACGGGAACAGGCGACATACAATTGACCATGCGAAAAGCATGGATTTTCCAAGTTAATGCCACAAACACTTAATGACTGTCCTTGTGATTTATTGTCATTGCGAATGCAAGCCTGACCGGAAACTGCATGCGTTTAAATTCAAACGAAATGTCGGTCGGAATCATTGGAATGCGTGGTATTACAACGTTTTCTCCTCTGTACTTTCCCTTTAGAATTGTTGCCTCGATAATGTTGTTCATGAGTTTTTTCACGGCCAACCTGGTGCCATTACAAAGACGTGGTTAGTTAATATTTCTCAACATTATGATAACTGAATCGACTTTTAGTTGGAGATTGTGTGGTGGAAAACCAGGTAATTTCAGCGAGTTCAAAAACTCGGTTGACGTCATCTTGATTAGGAATGGAATCCACCGATTAGTGGATTCGATAAGACGATACCAATCGTATTATGCGCCATCGTACATTCATCCCAAACGATCAATTTGCTCTGCTTCAAAACTTTGGACATTGCAGATTTCTTGGAAATGTTGCACGTTGGAATTTCATTTATTTGCATATTTAACGGCAACTTGAGTGCTGAATATGCAGTTCGACCGCCTTCCAACAACGTAGCTTTAATTCCTGATGAAGCAATTGCAAGTGCAATTCCATTCTGAGAGCGAATCGTTGCCAAAATCAATGGATGCAGATCAGCTTCATTTGCATTTTCTCTTTCTTCTTGTGTGCGGGCTAAACGTGCTTGTGATAACCGATTCCTTTCCATTTCATTTCGCTCTTCGTGCTGTCCTGCAGTTCGATTATTTTTAAAATTCATTTGGTTTGTAGCATTGCGTGTTATACGACCTATATTGCAACGTATTGTTGGCGGCATTGTAATGCTACTATACACTTTGTTCTTACCGCATAACCTGTAAATTTGTTTGAGATGAAACGATGAAATTAATTTATTTTCCTGAAGCGATGGCGATGAACTTACAGCAGATTCACAATTAAGCAAAACTAACCACTGTTACAAAAATTTACTTATTCGGGAGCACTTTAATATTTTTCTGATGTTTTTTACGACAGAATCATAATTTAACCAGATTTGTCGTAACTATGTAACCACCGTTGCAAACATTCACTTTTGCGGAAACACTTTAATATTTTTCTGATATTTCACAACATAATTGAATTTTTCACTTTGTAATCGATTATCTCTATTTACAAATTGACAATAAGGAGTCAAACGACATTTCCACAAGTGGTAAAATAAGTTTGAAGAATAATAAAATAATGGTATTTGTAGGACAGGCCGCGAGCAACACAAAAGTAAAAACAAATTAGTTACTTTCATTTGATAATGAAGTAAAAACCAAATGACTTATTTTCATATGTTATAATGATCAAAGCAAAAAAAAGAAGAATCGATAGTGCATTAAAAAGTTGCAAATTGCCTTAATAACTTCTTCACGACAAACAAACTACAAATAATATGTGTATTAGGTATGCCGATAAAGTGGACGTAAAAATTTTATTTAAATAGATATATATAAATTCTTCTAGTTTTTTGACCTCTTTTTGATTAATAATGTTGTCTAATATATATTAAGCTTAAGGTCTCTTTGATTTTCTTATCTTATAAAATTTGTTTTTCAATATTTCTATTGAAATTTTATAAGATAAGAAAAATAAAGAGACCTTAAGCTTAATATATATTAGACAACATTATAGATATATATATATATATATATATATATATATATATTTAAATATAAATATATATATATATATATATATATATATATATAAACATAAATAAATATATATATATATATATATATATATATATATATACATATGTATATATAAATAAAATATGTATAAAAAATTTTTTATATTATATGTATATCGTAATGATACACAATTTTGTTTATCCAACAACAACACAAGTATTATTTACGCACTAATATTTTTCGCTTCGGACAAAGAATTTAACCCTTTCCCTGTCCCCATACAAAAAAAAACTTATGTCGTACGTCCAAAATATAATATTTTTAACGGTTTTTACGCACTGCTTTTCGGTCCTTATATTAAGATATTTAATTTCATGAAAGTAGAAACGGTGTTTCGTAAAAAAAAGTGTGAAGCATATGTGATGCACAGACATTTTTAATCAGACGTTCTGTGCACCACATGGGATTCACACAGTTTAAAAACAAAAATATAGCGTATAAGTATAATTTCACTATTATCAGAGCTACATAATGCACTCAAAGGCTTTTTATGGCCAAAAAAGAATGAGAAGCGACGATTCCGACAGTAATGAAGAGGATCCCTTTCGAGATAGCGGTGATGATTATGTTCCTTCTGATTTAAGTAATTCATCATTTTCAGTACCTGACGAAATAGAAGAAAACTATGAAGAACATTATAAATCTGAAGATGAAGAATTGAAGCAAAATCCATCTACATCGGCAGCATCAATAATTCCCGAGTCACAGCAATGGAGCTCCACTTTCGAAGCAGGGGAAAGATTAAATTTTATTGAAAGATATGCCTTAAAAAACGTGTTACGGTTGATAACGGGGAACCCATGCCAATTAACATATTTAAAATGTTTTTTGATGAAGAAATTATGGCATTGGTGATTAAAGAGACTAACAGATAAGCAAGACAATTTATTGAAAATAATCAGCTTCGACGTAACTCCCGTATGAACAGATGATCAGATGTAACAATGACTGAAATGAAGAACTTTTTGGGTATTATAATTATTTCAGGTCTTATCAAATATTCCAACATGGAAGACTATTGGAAGAAAGATTAAATTTACTATCCTCCATTGTTTCATAAAATTAATATGACCTATTTTAATTTTAAGACACTGGCATGTTAGTAATAATAACATTGCCCCGCCAGGAGACCGTTTGTACACGATATTAAACTTCACGAAAATTTTGATTTCAAAGTACCAGGCGCTGAAATTTAGGTAAACGAAACAATGATTTCACAAAAGGGAACACTTCTTTTCAAGCAATATAACCCTGGTAAAACTCATACATATGGCATCAAAATATTTAAACTGTGCGAGATGAGTGGCTATGCTTGCAATTTCTCGATATATTGTGCTAAGGGATCATCTGAAAAAATTCCAGCTCTATTGTTGCTTCACTAGCCGAGGGTTTATTGAATGAGGGAAGACTACTAGTTGATGATAATTGGTACAGCAGCATTCCTCTGACAATGTTTTTAAAAGAAAAACGAACAGATTATTGTGGAACATTGCGATCAAATAGAGTAGGACTACTCTTCTGGCATTCGAGTGATGAAGTTTCAGTATAAGAGGGAAACACATATGACTTCAACTTTTCATGGTCCCGATTTGAAAGACACTGGAAAAAATCCACAAGGAGAGAAATTGTTGAAGCCTTCTGTAATATTAAATTACAATCGTGTAAAGGGTGATGTTGATCTTTCCGATCAGATGATATCATATTACAGTCCTGCTTGTAAAAGCGATAAATGGTATCGCAAGGTATTTTTTGAATGTGTAAGCATATCAATTTTAAACACATGGGTTTTATCCAAGTTTTATGCTAAAAAAAATTTTATATACAAGAGGTTTCAAAATCCATTACAATGGCATTGATTGATATTTCAATACGCACTGAAGTAACTAGTGAAACTGCAGGGGCAGTACACGTGTTAACAACTATTCCTCGGAAAGCCGACGGGAAAATCGTTCGCAAAAGATGTACCGAATGCTATCGGAAAATAGATGAAACTGAAGATGGAAAATCAGCAATTAAAAAAATGAGGCAAGTTTCAACTGAGTGTGCTGAATGCCAAAAGGCATTATGTTTAACATATTTTAATGATAACCACAAGGACTGAAACAATATATTTGGTGATAATAATTTTATAAATATATATCTAAGCATTGAAGAATTGAATTTTTTTAATTTGCTGGCAGTTTTTAATAAATATAAAGGAATTCATTATATTTTCGTTATTAAAAACAAGTGTTTTTTTATATCCACAAAACTTCTAAAGTAGAAGACTTAGGCATATGAGGACTTGACAAATTGATTATTTCTCTCATGTCTATTAAGATATAAAACTCAAAAAAGAAGAACATTTGTGAATCACATGTGATGCACAAGCATATGAAACCAACATGCACAGGACAGGGAAAGGGCTATTCTAAGCAACATACAAGTACTTGAACAATAACAATTTTCTGCAAAATATAATAACACATTCCGCCTCACAAGTTTCATTGTTGAATACTCTAGGCAAACTAAACAATTTTTTGTTTTATTCGGACAAATAACTACACAAGCCAAGATGAAATATGTTTGACAACATATGTTTGACGATTTTTTTAGATTGTCATTCATACGGGCAACAAGAA
Organism: Linnaemya vulpina; assembly: GCA_963675445.1. NCBI lineage: Eukaryota > Metazoa > Arthropoda > Insecta > Diptera > Tachinidae > Linnaemya > Linnaemya vulpina. Next base: position 68,974,998 of record OY776276.1, on the reverse strand, counting down.
GTACAGAAAAATTTAACAGCTGCATATAAACACCATCTATTGTGCAATAGTAGCTACTAATTTTCTTTTCATACATTCATACAAAAATTTCAAAATTTGAATGAAAAAAAAACTTTGCCACTTGCTACAATTTTATTATGAAGACGGCCCTAAGATTTTTCTGGTAATGCAAATTAAATTTTATTATCAGTAAAAATTTAATGAATTTTTTAGTAATCATTAAATTTACTGCTTACTGCAATTTTTAAGGCAGTATATATATATAGTGCAGTGTGCTATTTACTAACCAAATAAGTTAAATGAAACAAACAAAAACCAGTAAATTTCTTTTAAATACTTTTAATTAATTAATTAAAAAAATATACTACAAGCATAAGTACTTCCAACTTAAAAACATTTTTTCCTTAATAGATGTTTGCACATAGAGTAACATTGTAGATGTAATAGTATGAACAAAAACATGTTCACACAATTATTAAAGACCAAAATATTTTATAACTTGCAAAAATGTTTCTTGGACAGGTCTCTTCGCAAGATAAGAAAATATATAAGATAAGAATAGAAGAAAAGGGAAAAACTTCCAATTAATTTATGGCACGAAAACGTAGCACGTTACTTTAATTTGCTTCTACAAATAGATATTTCAAATTTCGTAGTTATAAAACATATTAAGCATCGCAACTACCTTCGATTTAAAAATGTTTTAATATTTTTTACTAAAATTAATACTACTTTTACTTTTTTATTTTGTGCTAGTTTCCTTATTATACAAATTTTATAAAAATTTGAATTAAATGTTTTTATCTAGTGGTTAAGTTTTTGGTAAATATTTGTCCAGATTTAACCATAACTTCACAAAATACTATCTGATATGGATTAATGCCAACCGAAGTATATGCGCCTGCAATTCATTGGTCTTATACCAGCCATTTAGCAGTGATATTTATATTTTTAGATTCATTTTATTCGTTCCATTGTGTTGACATTAAATAAATATCTTAATTAATGATTTTAACTTTAAATGAACGCTGGAGGTGTTATATCCTATTATGATAACTTCGTACTATAATAAACATTAATTATAAGAAATTTTTTTTTTGCTTAACAATTTAACCCGTTATTGTTTATGTTGACATTTCCACCAAGCTGGTTATGTGCCAATAATAATATATCCTTCTTTTCCTTTGGAAATCGTAGTTCACGCCCTGCTAATCTGGCTGAATCCAACTCACGCTCGGCTTGAGCCAATTCATGTCCTATAGCGCCTGGGTTCTCTTGTTCTCGTGCAATCCAATCCAAGGCCATTTGCGCACGCATATCATCATCAAGACTTCTGTTGGAATAGTGTGCTACTACTTCTTGACGTGAGCATTGACGTTCTCGCATTGCCTTTAGTGATCCATTCCAATGAAGCAGCTGAAAAACAGTCATAAGTTCTTGAAACTCCAACATAGTTCGGCCCTTATTGGATTCAAGCATAAATCTGAAAAAAAATGCTTTGTTATATTATACGCTCTATGCAAACTTAATACACATACACATACTTATTTATTTATTTATGTATTACCTATAAAACGTAGAAGTATGTAAGTTTTGAATAGCTATGCACTACGATGTTATACAAAATTATTAATTAATAGAGTAATTTTTGTGAATTATATGGTTTTGTTTACAATATGGTCATGTATACAATTGGTTTCGTCGTGAGTTTTGTGCAAAAGTTAATATTAGAATAAGAAGAAAGAACCACAAAATTATTATTTAAAACATTAGATATGTCTTGAAGTCAAATTAAGAAGATTCGTTTCATTCTAACACTGCATTATTATATGTACTCGCTGACAGAAATAATTATCACTTGGGAATGGCTTTCGAAAATCTCAGGGTTAGGGAAAGCTAAATGTCGAATATTACAAGACGAAATTGTATACGTTTTCGCAAAGTAAATTAAAATTTAACAGCTACGAGTATATGAACTTTTGGGCACTATAAATTCAACTCTGATCGTCAGAAAACAGCTCCCCGTTGTCCACCCACAATAACTTATACATACTGTATACATATGTACAAGCTAGGCATATGTATATACAAAACACACAATAAATATACACGTCTGTACGTGCACACCATAGTACATACCACACTCACGTGTGGTATTTGGTTAAAACAGTACAATGTTCTCATAACTGCTCGCCATACTTTTGGAAAATTGTGTTTGCAAAATACGAGCCTGCGAAAAATACAATCAATTTCATGTTTGTATGCACGTAGTCTGTTTAATATTGTTTCGTAAGTGTTCCAACATCATCATACAATATAGATCCTCAATATAGATTGAGGAAAAACTAGGTTAAAAGTGAGAGATACATTTTGTAATATTATTCATACCAACTGTAACACAACATGATGGGGGAGAAACAGTGCTTTGTGCAGTGGGATTTTTTGTGCCATAAAATGTAATGATGCAGTTTTGTAGAAAATTGATTCAGTATGAAAAATCTATAAATTGTATCCCAAAAAGAAGTTTATTTGTCTTTGAAATATTTGTCTTTCAAAATAATGAAAACTGTTTACGCACTTCTGTAGTGTTTGTACGTAAGATAATTTTAATGCTCTGATTTAAATAATTTTTTTTTCAAATATAGCCTTTTCTGCATATTTTAAAAGAAGAATTATAAATTTTACTCATATGGTTTAAAAGACATGATAGAATAATATTTGTTCCATAATGTAAAGGATTCCTCGGTCGTGCTAGGTGCTCCCGCTTTAATAAAATTTAAGGTAAGATTCCATCGATTAAAAAAAAAATCGATGTATCGATTTAAAAAAAAAGTTTAAACAATTAATAATCTTTTATATCATAAAATTTTTCTACCAATTCATGAAATTTTTAAAAATGACAAAAAGATATGGCATACTTTTAGGAACGTCCTGATGTAAGCAATAAAACTTTGTTACTGGCATGTGTGGTTCCGTTCAATCTACAGACGATTTTTCAAGAACAATATTGGCGAAATAAAAGTCCGTCATCAACATGATTCTGCCGTCCTATCTCTTTTGAATTTACCAAAGAAGCAAAGGAAAAAGTGCTAAGCCTTGTTAAAAAAATTAAATTAGATATTGCTGCTTTAAAAAATGCCGAAGTTGTAGCGTGCGGGAAGCAATTTTCGATCAAGCATAATTTCGTGTTTACTATGTTAGATGGCAAGACAGCTCAAACTATTACAGATACATCTTCAGGTCTACTAACGATGGAAATACGTCCAGATTCTTTTCTACCCATGCAGTTGTTGCCGATGTAACTGGTGTAGAGGAGCAACTAATTGATCGATTTCGCATTATACTACATATAATAACTTGTGGGAAAAAATTAATTCCTTGAAGTTCAAGAATTTTGCTCAAGATGCAGCAAAACTTTTTGTTCAAATATGTATATAGTTGGTATTATATGCCAGTAACAGTACACAAAATACTGATACGCGGAAAAGATATCATGGATGCAGCAATACTTTCTATTGGCATGCTTTCTGAAGAAGCCAGAAATAAAGATTACAGAAATTATAGGTTAAGGTTCTCCAGAAAGTGTGATAGAGTTTCAACAAACATTGTCAGATCCTTTTATAAGTAGCAATAGATGTCAACCCTATATACAGGTTCTGGAACTTGATGATTTATGTAGTTACAGAAATGATAGATGACAAATAAAATTCTATATTTAAATCCATGTATTGAAATTGATTTATAAAATAATTAGTTTTGGTAAAGAAACAAAAGGGTGTGGGAAAAAATATAATATGGGTTATATGGGCGGATGTGGTAGGCGTTAATTGAGGTAATAAAAGCTCTCTGCCAAATTTCAAAAACTTTGAGCAAAAAATATATTTTGGTTTCTATAGGCGGTGGGCAGTGGACGTGGCCAATTTTAATGACACTTTATATTTTTCTTAATTGAGCTAACCAAAGACTCAGAGCGAAATTTCAACATTCTACGAGCACTTCTTATATATTTTGCCAAACATTGTATGAACAATTCCCACTGTGCGTTGGGCAGGGAAGGTCTGCAAAAATAGGTTTCATTTCGGTTTATATTTAATGATGAGATAAACACTGACGACTTATGCATCCGTTAGTCTTTCAAATCCTTTTACAGCTGATTCGAACACATTTGGGTTGCGGCTGATGTTAAGGAACCATTGAGGTCGGTTAAATTTGTGTGGTGTATTTCGGTAAGGAGTGAAACAATAACTAGAACCTTTTTAGATATAGAAATGCTTCAGAAGCTGAATTGATGAGTGGACTTACGGTTCATAGTACTTTATCGACGCATATATCCATCATTGCTACACAAAGAATAGTTTAGCTATAAATAGCATTTGACGCATTTTTACACGAGTTTAGGTAGAATAATTTTAAATAGAGTTATTTATGGCATATGAAAGTCATGACTCATATGATATACTTGCAGCTGAGTGATTTAGATGTGCATTAGCTAGTATGGCTGCATTTTCTGCTCGATGTAAGAAGAAGAAGAAGAAGAGAAGTTTCAAAATATACAGGTGAACTGACATTTGCAATTCCTGTAGGTATCTGACGTTTCCATACTTTACTTTTTGACTGAACGAAAAAGATCATCAACGGACAATGAAAAGAAAACGTTCGTTTTGGCAAAGAGAATATATTTTATATCTGTCCTTTGTAACTTAAGTATGAAAGAAGAAGCATGCGAACATACCGCCTACTAATGTGTGTTTCAAAAAATTGCGATATTTCTATTTTAATCGTTCATCTATCGTTGAAGATCCTTAATGTTGGAATCCGAATCTTTACAAATGGGAATATTTAGAAGTTTGAGAAAGTTTCAAGCACAAGAGGCTTTTTGTATTGTTCGAAAATATCCGTGCATGTCATTGCAAAGCCATCACTTTTTGATGCCCAATTTTTGAGAATATCGTGAGATTCTTCAATTTTCTTCAATATTTAATTATATTTTGCATTTACATAATATAAACAATATTGGTCGAAAGGATTCTAGAAATTCAAAAAATTATGAAAGATTTTTTTTTCCAATTGTAAACAACATAAAGAATACTGTGGAAGATCCAAGTTTATCCAGGAATGCCCTTTACGCCAGATTCGATGACATTTGCTTATTTCTTGTTAAAATATACTGTGAACATAAGATTGTAAAATAAAACTTTAAAACTTTGTACTAGTTGATAACATAACATTTTCAAAAATTAATTCGGAATAACAATCAATGTTGACATTACAGAAGTGAATTACAGTAGGTGACGAAATAATAATTTGCCATTATTCTTCCTATAAAATTTCAGATAAAGTATGTTCTAGAGGAAGATAGCAACTTTGTGAGAATGCTACATAACGTAAATACGAGAGGAAAGTTCGCTTCATTTTGCTATTTTATACAAGGACACATTTGGAAGGAGAAAGAACTTTTGGAGCCATTACGCTCTAAGAGTAGACGTCATAACGTATGTAATATACTATATTACTCGCTACCATATTTAAACTTCCAATCAACAGCATTCGAAAATATTTTTTTAGCTTCCATTTTAAACTCGAGCTATGTGAAAAAGTTTGGACCAAATAAGTGCCTTAAAGGTCGTTCTGAAAGATATAGAAGTAAAGTTACCGAATTGAAGTAGGCAAAAAGTTTATTTTATACTTTGCTCAGGCGATAATTTAGCTTTGAATAGTAGTCACTACTGCGTTTAATGTACAGCATCTAAAGAAAAGGCTAAAGAACTATGTTTCGAAATGTTTCATTTATTTAAAACTACTGATATATAAAAGAACTGAAGTGAATGATAAGAATAAATCAGTTGTAGAAGACTCTATATTTAATGAAATTCTCTCATTTCATGTTATAAGCAATTACGCATGCGATGTAATGCATGGTATCTTTGAATGCATGCGTCACAATAATTTTATTGAAGTGTTATCTTACTTCATATTAAAAAAAAAATGTTGACTTAAAATTACTTAATCGCCGCCTGAAACACTTCAACTTTGGCATATTTGAAGAAATATATCGTCCCAGTGAAATATTAATTAATTATCTTAAGCTCCGGTTGTTTAATGGCACCAACTAGCTCACCAAGCACCACCAGGGCGGATCCCAACCCACAATCGGAAAGAGATACTAACAATGAAAAAGAGAAAAACTACAACACTACTAAAAACGTAACAACACAAATGGAAAGACTTGGGAGAGAGAACTAGGTGAATTTTCCCTATTCGCCCACCCTATCTGGGTCACAAGTCTCCTAAATTATAATTTCTTTGGTCTCCCTAACCCACACTCCCACCTCTTTACCCAGTCATTCATACATGTTATTGAAAAAAAAAATTTAACTAACAATTCAACATTTCTAAATTCTAATAATAACTATTTTAACTTACAACTAAATTGACAAAAGAAAAAAAACTTACATTAACAAGGAAATAAACTTAAACTAAATTTTGCTTCTGGCTAATGAACGAAACTTAAAGCAAAATTATCATAATGAATTAAAAATTCACAAGTAAAACAACAAATAAAACACTCTATAGAAACCTACTCCTACAAGCCTGTAAAGCGAAAGACAAATACTCAACTCAAACCTTTATTTTAAACCCTACCTAAAGGAGCTCTTTTAGGCGGTCGTTGTGTTTTAAATATCTGGACAGTTTTCACAAAAGCACACTAAATATAAAACTCTCTTATTAAATATATATACAAGACCTAATACAAATTCAAAAGAAAATATTATTCTGTCTATAGTAATTAAATAACTGTCTTTCTTTTATATTTTAAATATTTTTATGTCCTGGCCGGACAAAAATTATGACACTTTACCGCGTAATACACAGCTTTTGCTTTGAGCTTTTTTCCTCCGATAATTTGCAAAATGGGGGCGGAATGAACTGATATATACATATATTTATGTATGTATATAATTTGCTGCTAAGCGTATAACTTGAGAACGGCTTGACCGATTTCGCTAATTTTTTAAATGTGTGTAATAGTCTGAAAAAGGTTTAATTGGAAAAGTTGCTTGGAAAATTAAAAAATTCTGAAAAAGCTAAAATTATGTTTTTCTATGGATTTTCTTATTTTTTTATAGATGCTGTTCAAACTTAGTACGAATAACGTCTTAAGTTCGGAAAATATGCATGTTCAAGTTTAATTGACCACTTCCATTTTTACGTCCACTTTATCGCCATACCTAACATACGTATTATTTGTTTGTTGGTCGTAAAGAAGTTTTAAATTAAGGCAATTTGTAATTTTTTAATGTACTATCGATTCTTTTTTTTGTTTCGATCATTATATCATATGAAAATAAGTCATTCGGTTTTTACTTTATTATCAAATGAAAATAACTCATTTGTTTTTACTTTTGTTTTGCTCGCGATCTGTCCAACAAATACTGTTATTTTATTATTCTTCAAACATATTTTGCAACGTGTGCAAATGTCGCTTGACTTCTTATTGTCAATTTGTAAATAGAGATAAACGATTACAAAGTGAAAAATTCAATTAAGTTGTGATTCTATTGTGAAATATCAGAAAAATATTAAAATGTTTCCGCAAAAGTAAATTTTTGCAACGGTGGTTACATAGTTACGACAAATCTGGTTAAATTGTGATTCTGTCTTAAAAAACATCAGAAAAATATTAAAGTGCTCCCGAATAAGTGAATATTTGTAACAGTGGTTAGTTTTATTTAATTGTGAATCCAGGAAATTAAATAAATTGCATCGTTTCATCTCAAACAAATTTACAGGCTATACAGTAAGAACAAAGTGTATAGTAGCATTACAATGCCGCCAACAAAACGTTGCATTATGGGTCGTAGAACACGCAATGCTACAATCCAAATGAATTTTCAAAATAATGGAAATGCAGAAGAGTGCGAACAGCGAAATAGAATGGAAAGGAATCGGTTAACACAAGCACGTTTAGCCCGTACACAAGAAGAAAGAGAAAATGCAAATGAAGCTGATATGCATCCATTGATTTTGGCAACGATTCGCTCTCAGAATGGAATTGCACTTGGAATTGCTTCATCAGGAATTGCAGCTACGTTGTTGGAAGGCGGTCGAACTGCATATTCAGCACTCAAGTTGCCGTTAAATATGCAAATAAATGAAACTCCAACGTGCAACATTTCCAAAAAATATGCAATGGCCAAAGTTTTGAAGCAGTGCAAATTGATCGTTTATGATGAATATACGATGGCGCATAAGAAGTCTTTGAAGGCATTACACCGAACGATGCAAGATCTGCGAAACAATCTAACCCGTTTTTGTGGCGCGATGATTTTCGCCAAAAGTTGCCAGTGATTCCACGGTCACCTCCAGCCGATGAATTGATTGCATGCTTGAAGTCGATCTTTTTATGGAAACACGTCAAAAAACTCAAACTACATTAAATTCCCTGTTAACTTTTGCCAGTTCACTGAATCGAAGAGCGAACTCATCCAAAAGGTGTTCCCAAACATTGCACAAAATTACACACACCAAGTTTGGTTGAACGAATGTGCTACATTGGCGGCGAAAAACATTGATGTAGACGAATTAAATTTCAAAATTCAAAGTGAAATTGCTAGCGAATTGATGACGTAGAAATCGGTGGATTCCATTACTAATCAAGATGATGTCATCAATCATCCTGGAATTACCTGGTTTGCCACCACACAATCTCCAAGTCGGTTAAGTTATCACAATGTTGAGAAATATCAACTAACCACATCTTTGTAATGGCACCAGGTTGGCCGTGAAAAAACTCATGAACAACATCATCGAGGCAACAATTCTAAAGGGAAAGTACAGAGGAGATAACGTTTTAATACCACGCATTCCAATGATTCCGACCGACATTTCGTTTGAATTTAAACGCATGCAGTTTCCGGTGAGGCTTGCATTCGCAATGACAATAAACAAATCACAAGGACAGTCATTAAGTGTTTGCGGCATTAACTTGGAAAATCCATGCTTTTCGCATGGTCAATTGTATGTCGCCTGTTCCCGTGTTGAAAAACTATTAGCTTTCTTTGTTTACGCGCCAGACAACAAAACAAAAAATTTCATGAAATTTATTTTTTATTTCCTGAAGAAGTCACACAAAGGAGTGCCGAAATATCGAAAACCAATTTATAATTTAATAAAAATAAAGAGACCTTAAACTTAAAAATATTACTGCATATTATTAATCAAAAAGAGGTAAAAAACTAGAAGAACATTACATTCATCCCAAACGATCAATTTGCTCTGCTTCAAAACTTTGGACATTGCAGATTTCTTAAAAATGTTGCACGTTGTATGCAGTTCGACCGCCTTCCAACAACGTAGCTTCAACTCCTGATGAAGCAATTGCAAGTGCAATTCCATTCTGAAAGCGAATCGTTGCCAAAATCAATGGATGCAGATCAGCTTCATTTGCATTTTCTCTTTCTTCTTGTGTGCGGGCTAAGCGTGCTTGTGATAACCGATTCCTTTCCATTTCATTTCGCTCTTCGTGCTGTCCTGCAGTTCGATTATTTTTAAAATTCATTTGGTTTGTAGCATTGCGTTTTATACGACCTATATTGCAACGTATTGTTGGCGGCATTGTAATGCTACTATACACTTTGTTCTTACCGCATAACCTGTAAATTTGTTTGAGATGAACCATTGAAATTAATTTATTTTCCTGAAGCGATTGCGATGAACTTACAACAGATTCACAATTAAGCAAAACTAACCACTGTTACAAAAATTACTTATTCGGGAGCACTTTAATATTTTTCTGATGTTTTTTACGACAGAATCATAATTTAACCAGATTTGTCGTAACTATGTAACCACCGTTGCAAACATTCACTTTTGAGGAAACACTTTAATATTTTTCTGATATTTCACAACATAATTGAATTTTTCACTTTGTAATCGATTATCTCTATTTACAAATTGACAATAAGAAGTCAAACGACATTTCCACAAGTGGTAAAATAAGTTTGAAGAATAATAAAATAATGGTATTTGTTGGACAGGCCGCGAGCAACACAAAAGTAAAAACAAATTAGTTATTTTCATTTGATAATGAAGTAAAAACCAAATGACTTATTTTCATATGATATAATGATCAAAGCAAAAAAAAGAAGAATCGATAGTGCATTAAAAAATTGCAAATTCACGACAAACAAACAACAAATAATACGTATATTAGGTATGCCGATAAAGTGGACGTAAAAATTTTATTTAAATAGATATATATATATATATATATATATATATATATATATATATTTATTTAAATATAAATATATATATATATATATATATATATATATATAAATATAAATATATATATATATATATATATATATATATAATATAAATATATATATATATATATATATATATATATATATATATATGTATATAGAAATATGTATATGTAAATAATATATATATATATATATATATATATATATATATGTATATATAAATAAAATATGTATAAAAAATTTTTTATATTATATGTATATCGTAATGATATACATTTTTGTTTATCCAACAACAACACAAGTATTATTTACGCACTAATATTTTTCGCTTCGGACAAAGAATTTAACCCTTTCCTTGTCCCCATACAAAAAAAACTTATGTCGTACGTCCAAAATATAATATTTTTAACGGTTTTTACGCACTGCTTTTCGGTCCTTATATTAAGATATTTAATTTCATGAAAGTAGAAACGGTGTTTCGTAAAAAAAATGTGAAGCATATGTGATGCACAGACATTTTTAATCAGACGTTCTGTGCACCACATGGGATTCACACAGTTTAAAAACAAAAATATAGCGTATAAGTATAATTTCACTATTATCAGAGCTACATAATGCACTCAAAGGCTTTTTATGGCCAAAAAAGAATGAGAAGCGACGATTCCGACAGTAATGAAGAGGATCCCTCTCGAGATAGCGGTGATGATTATGTTCCTTCTGATTTAAGTAATTCATCATTTTCAATACCTGACGAAATAGAAGAAAACTATGAAGAACATTATAAATCTGAAGATGAAGAATTGAAGCAAAATCCATCTACATCGGCAGCATCAAGAATTCCCGAGTCACAGCAATGGAGCTCCACTTTCGAAGCAGGGGAAAGATTAAATTTTATTGAAAGATATGCTTTAAAAAACGTGTTACGGTTGATAACGGGGAACCCATGCCAATTAACATATTTAAAATGTTTTTTGATGAAGAAATTATGGAATTGGTGATTAAAGAGACTAACAGATAAGCAAGACAATTTATTGAAAATAATCAGCTTCGACGTAACTCCCGTATGATGATCAGATGTAACAATGACTGAAATGAAGAACTTTTTGGGGTATTATAATTATTTCAGGTCTTATCAAATATCCCAACATGAAAGACTATTGGAAGAAAGATTATATTTACTATCCTCCATTGTTTCATAAAATTAATATGACCTACTTTAATTTTAAGACACTGGCATGTTAGTAATAATAACATTGCCCCGCCAGGAGACCGTTTGTACACGATATTAAACTTCACGAAAATTTTGATTTCAAAGTACCAGGAAGTATACACTCCTGGCGCAGAAATTAAGGTAAACGAAACAATGATTTCACAAAAGGGAAGACTTCTTTTCAAGCAATATAACCCTGGTAAAACTCATACATATGGCATCAAAATATTTAAACTGTGCGAGATGAGTGGCTATGCTTGCAATTTCTCGATATATTGTGCTAAGGGATCATCTGAAAAAATGCCAGCTCTATTGTTGCTTCACTAGCCGAGGGTTTATTGAATGAGGGAAGACTACTAGTTGATGATAATTGGTACAGCAGCATTCCTCTGACAATGTTTTTAAAGGAAAAACGAACAGATTATTGTGGAACATTGCGATCAAATAGAGTAGGACTACTCTTCTGGCATTCGAGTGATGAAGTTTCAGTATAAGAGGGAAACACATATGACTTCAACTTTTCATGGTCCCGATTTGAAAGACACTGAAAAAAATCCACAAGGAGAGAAATTGTTGAAGCCTTCTGTAATATTAGATTACAATCGTGTAAAGGGTGGTGTTGATCTTTCTGATCAGATGATATCATATTACAGTCCTGCTTGTAAAAGCGATAAATGGTATCGCAAGGTATTTTTTGAATGTGTAAGCATATCAATTTTAAACACATGGGTTTTATCCAAGTTTTATGCTAAAAAAAATTTTATATACAAGAGGTTTCAAAATCCATTACAATGGCATTGATTGATATTTCAATACGCACTGAAGTAACTAGAGAAACTGCAGGGGCAGTACACGTGTTAACAACTATTCCTCGGAAAGCCGACGGGAAAATCGTTCGCAAAAGATGTACCGAATGCTATCGGAAAATAGATGAAACTGAAGATGGAAAATCAGCAATTAAAAAAATGAGACAAGTTTCAACTGAGTGTGCTGAATGCCAAAAGGCATTATGTTTAACATATTTTAATGATAACCACAAGCACTGAAACAATATATTTGGTGATAATAATTTTATAAATATATCTCTAATCATTGAAGAATTGAATTTTTTTAATTTGTTGGCAGTTTTTAATAAATATAAAGGAATTCATTATATTTTCGTTATTAAAAACAAGTGTTTTTTTATATCCACAAAACTTCTAAAGTAGAAGACTTAGGCATATGAGGACTTGACAAATTGATTATTTCTCTCATGTCTATTAAGAAATAAAACTCAAAAAAGAAGAACATTTGTGAATCACATGTGATGCAAAAGCATATAAAACCAACATGCACAGGACAGGGAAAGGGCTATTCTAAGCAACATAAAAGTACTTGAACAATAACAATTTTCTGCAAAATATAATAACACATTCCGCCTCTCAAGTTTCATTGTTGAAATCTTCGTCTTTTAGATTGTCATTCATACGGGCAACAAGAAGTACAGAAAAATTTAACAGCTGCATATAAACACCATCTATTGTGCAATAGTAGCTACTAATTTTCTTTTCATACATTCATACAAAAATTTCAAAATTTGAATGAAAAAAAAACTTTGACACTTGCTACAATTTTATTATGAAGACGGCCCTAAGATTTTTCTGGTAATGCAAATTAAATTTTATTATCAGTAAAAATTTAATGAATTTTTTAGTAATCAATAAATTTACTGCTTACTGCAATTTTTAAGGCAGTATATATATATAGTGCAGTGTGCTATTTACTAACCAAATAAGTTAAATGAAACAAACAAAAACCAGTAAATTTCTTTTAAATACTTTTAATTAATTAATTAAAAAAATATACTACAAGCATAAGTACTTCCAACTTAAAAACATTTTTTCCTTAATAGATGTTTGCACATAGAGTAACATTGTAGATGTAATAGTATGAACAAAAACATGTTCACACAATTATTAAAGACCAAAATATTTTATAACTTGCAAAAATGTTTCTTGGACAGGTCTCTTCGCAAGATAAGAAAATATATAAGATAAGAATAGAAGAAAAGGGAAAAACTTCCAATTAATTTATGGCACGAAAACGTAGCACGTTACTTTAATTTGCTTCTACAAATAGATATTTCAAATTTCGTAGTTATAAAACATATTAAGCATCGCAACTACCTTCGATTTAAAAATGTTTTAATATTTTTTACTAAAATTAATACTACTTTTACTTTTTTATTTTGTGCTAGTTTCCTTATTATACAAATTTTATAAAAATCACTTTGAGTAGCTGTCAATTCACAGAAAAAAGGATCAGAGCTAAGTCTTAATTTTTTAACCACAAGCAAATGAATAAAATAATTGATAGTCAGTGGAATAGAATTCATTATTATTGGGAACTTTTTAACTCGATAAACACTTGTCTGAATTAAATGTTTTTATCTAGTGGTTAAGTTTTTGGTAAATATTTGTCCAGATTTAACCATAACTTCACAAAATATTATCTGATATGGATTAATGCCAACCGAAGTATATGCGCCTGCAATTCATTGGTCTTATACCAGCCATTTAGCACTGATATTTATATTTTTAGATTAATTTTATTCGTTCCATTGTGTTGACATTAAATAAATATCTTAATTAATGATTTTAACTTTAAATGAACGCTGGAGGTGTTATATCCTATTATGATAACTTCGTACTATAATAAACATTAATTATAAGAAATTTTTTTTTTGCTTAACAATTTAACCCGTTATTGTTTATGTTGACATTTCCACCAAGCTGGTTATGTGCCAATAATAATATATCCTTCTTTTCCTTTGGAAATCGTAGTTCACGCCCTGCTAATCTGGCTGAATCCAACTCACGCTCGGCTTGAGCCAATTCATGTCCTATAGCGCCTGGGTTCTCTTGTTCTCGTGCAATCCAATCCAAGGCCATTTGCGCACGCATATCATCATCAAGACTTCTGTTGGAATAGTGTGCTACTACTTCTTGACGTGAGCATTGACGTTCTCGCATTGCCTTTAGTGATCCATTCCAATGAAGCAGCTGAAAAACAGTCATAAGTTCTTGAAACTCCAACATAGTTCGGCCCTTATTGGATTCAAGCATAAATCTGAAAAAAAATGCTTTGTTATATTATACGCTCTATGCAAACTTAATACACATACACATACTTATTTATTTATTTATGTATTACCTATAAAACGTAGAAGTATGTAAGTTTTGAATAGCTATGCACTACGATGTTATACAAAATTATTAATTAATAGAGTAATTTTTGTGAACTATATGGTTTTGTTTACAATATGGTCATGTATACAATTGGTTTCGTCGTGAGTTTTGTGCAAAAGTTAATATTAGAATAAGAAGAAAGAACCACAAAATTATTATTTAAAACATTAGATATGTCTTGAAGTCAAATTAAGAAGAGTCGTTTCAGTCTAACACTGCATTATTATATGTACTCGCTGACAGAAATAATTATCACTTGGGAATGGCTTTCGAAAATCTCAGGGTTAGGGAAAGCTAAATGTCGAATATTACAAGACGAAATTGTATACGTTTTCGCAAAGTAAATTAAAATTTAACAGCTACGAGTATATGAACTTTTGGGCACTATAAATTCAACTCTGATCGTCAGAAAACAGCTCCCCGTTGTCCACCCACAATAACTTATACATACTGTATACATATGTTCAAGCTAGGCATATGTATATACAAAACACACAATAAATATACACGTCTGTACGTGCACACCATAGTACATACCACACTCACGTGTGGTATTTGGTTAAAACAGTACAATGTTCTCATAACTGCTCGCCATACTTTTGGAAAATTGTGTTTGCAAAATACGAGCCTGCGAAAAATACAATCAATTTCATGTTTATATGCACGTAGTCTGTTTAATATTGTTTCTTAAGTGTTCCAACATCATCATACAATATAGATCCTCAATATAGATTGAGGAAAAACTAGGTTAAAAGTGAGAGATACATTTTGTAATATTATTCATACCAACTGTAACACAACATGATGGGGGAGAAACAGTGCTTTGTGCAGTGGGATTTTTTGTGCCATAAAATGTAATGATGCAGTTTTGTAGAAAATTGATTCAGTATGAAAAATCTATAAATTGTATCCCAAAAAGAAGTTTATTTGTCTTTGAAATATTTGTCTTTCAAAATATTGAAAACTGTTTACGCACTTCTGTAGTGTTTGTACGTAAGATAATTTTAATGCTCTGATTTAAATAATTTTTTTTTTCAAATATAGCCTTTTCTGCATATTTTAAAAGAAGAATTATAAATTTTACTCATATGGTTTAAAAGACATGATAGAATAATATTTGTTCCATAATGTAAAGGATTCCTCGGTCGTGCTAGGTGCTCCCGCTTTAATAAAATTAAAGGTAAGATTCCATAGTATCGATTTAAAAAAAAAGTTTAAACAATTAATAATCTTTTATATCATAAAATTTTTCTACCAATTCATGAAATTTTTAAAAATGACAAAAAGATATGGCATACTTTTAGGAACGTCCTGATGTAAGCAATAAAACTTTGTTACTGGCATGTGTGGTTCCGTTCAATCTACAGACGATTTTTCAAGAACAATATTGGCGAAATAAAAGTCCGTCATCAACATGATTCTGCCGTCCTATCTCTTTTGAATTTACCAAAGAAGCAAAGGAAAAAGTGCTAAGCCTTGTTAAAAAAATTAAATTAGATATTGCTGCTTTAAAAAATGCCGAAGTTGTAGCGTGCGGGAAGCAATTTTCGATCAAGCATAATTTCGTGTTTACTATGTTAGATGGCAAGACAGCTCAAACTATTACAGATACATCTTCAGGTCTACTAACGATGGAAATACGTCCAGATTCTTTTCTACCCATGCAGTTGTTGCCGATGTAACTGGTGTAGAGGAGCAACTAATTGATCGATTTCGCATTATACTACATATAATAACTTGTGGGAAAAAATTAATTCCTTGAAGTTCAAGAATTTTGCTCAAGATGCAGCAAAACTTTTTGTTCAAATATGTATATAGTTGGTATTATATGCCAGTAACAGTACACAAAATACTGATACGCGGAAAAGATATCATGGATGCAGCAATACTTTCTATTGGCATGCTTTCTGAAGAAGCCAGAAATAAAGATTACAGAAATTATAGGTTAAGGTTCTCCAGAAAGTGTGATAGAGTTTCAACAAACATTGTCAGATCCTTTTATAAGTAGCAATAGATGTCAACCCTATATACAGGTTCTGGAACTTGATGATTTATGTAGTTACAGAAATGATAGATGACAAATAAAATTCTATATTTAAATCCATGTATTGAAATTGATTTATAAAATAATTAGTTTTGGTAAAGAAACAAAAGGGTGTGGGAAAAAATATAATATGGGTTATATGGGCGGATGTGGTAGGCGTTAATTGAGGTAATAAAAGCTCTCTGCCAAATTTCAAAAACTTTGAGCAAAAAATATATTTTGGTTTCTATAGGCGGTGGGCAGTGGACGTGGCCAATTTTAATGACACTTTATATTTTTCTTAATTGAGCTAACCAAAGACTCAGAGCGAAATTTCAACATTCTACGAGCACTTCTTATATATTTTGCCAAACATTGTATGAACAATTCCCACTGTGCGTTGGGCAGGGAAGGTCTGCAAAAATAGGTTTCATTTCGGTTTATATTTAATGATGAGATAAACACTGACGACTTATGCATCCGTTAGTCTTTCAAATCCTTTTACAGCTGATTCGAACACATTTGGGTTGCGGCTGATGTTAAGGAACCATTGAGGTCGGTTAAATTTGTGTGGTGTATTTCGGTAAGGAGTGAAACAATAACTAGAACCTTTTTAGATATAGAAATGCTTCAGAAGCTGAATTGATGAGTGGACTTACGGTTCATAGTACTTTATCGACGCATATATCCATCATTGCTACACAAAGAATAGTTTAGCTATAAATAGCATTTGACGCATTTTTACACGAGTTTAGGTAGAATAATTTTAAATAGAGTTATTTATGGCATATGAAAGTCATGACTCATATGATATACTTGCAGCTGAGTGATTTAGATGTGCATTAGCTAGTATGGCTGCATTTTCTGCTCGATGTAAGAAGAAGAAGAAGAAGAGAAGTTTCAAAATATACAGGTGAACTGACATTTGCAATTCCTGTAGGTATCTGACGTTTCCATACTTTACTTTTTGACTGAACGAAAAAGATCATCAACGGACAATGAAAAGAAAACGTTCGTTTTGGCAAAGAGAATATATTTTATATCTGTCCTTTGTAACTTAAGTATGAAAGAAGAAGCATGCGAACATACCGCCTACTAATGTGTGTTTCAAAAAATTGCGATATTTCTATTTTAATCGTTCATCTATCGTTGAAGATCCTTAATGTTGGAACCCGAATCTTTACAAATGGGAATATTTAGAAGTTTGAGAAAGTTTCAAGCACAAGAGGCTTTTTGTATTGTTCGAAAATATCCGTGCATGTCATTGCAAAGCCATCACTTTTTGATGCCCAATTTTTGAGAATATCGTGAGATTCTTCAATTTTCTTCAATATTTAATTATATTTTGCATTTACATAATATAAACAATATTGGTCGAAAGGATTCTAGAAATTCAAAAAATTATGAAAGATTTTTTTTTTTCCAATTGTAAACAACATAAAGAATACTGTGGAAGATCCAAGTTTATCCAGGAATGCCCTTTACGCCAGATTCGATGACATTTGCTTATTTCTTGTTAAAATATACTGTGAACATAAGATTGTAAAATAATCAGAGCTACATAATGCACTCAAAGGCTTTTTATGGCCAAAAAAGAATGAGAAGCGACGATTCCGACAGTAATGAAGAGGATCCCTCTCGAGATAGCGGTGATGATTATGTTCCTTCTGATTTAAGTAATTCATCATTTTCAATACCTGACGAAATAGAAGAAAACTATGAAGAACATTATAAATCTGAAGATGAAGAATTGAAGCAAAATCCATCTACATCGGCAGCATCAAGAATTCCCGAGTCACAGCAATGGAGCTCCACTTTCGAAGCAGGGGAAAGATTAAATTTTATTGAAAGATATGCTTTAAAAAACGTGTTACGGTTGATAACGGGGAACCCATGCCAATTAACATATTTAAAATGTTTTTTGATGAAGAAATTATGGAATTGGTGATTAAAGAGACTAACAGATAAGCAAGACAATTTATTGAAAATAATCAGCTTCGACGTAACTCCCGTATGATGATCAGATGTAACAATGACTGAAATGAAGAACTTTTTGGGGTATTATAATTATTTCAGGTCTTATCAAATATCCCAACATGAAAGACTATTGGAAGAAAGATTATATTTACTATCCTCCATTGTTTCATAAAATTAATATGACCTTCTTTAATTTTAAGACACTGGCATGTTAGTAATAATAACATTGCCCCGCCAGGAGACCGTTTGTACACGATATTAAACTTCACGAAAATTTTGATTTCAAAGTACCAGGAAGTATACACTCCTGGCGCAGAAATTAAGGTAAACGAAACAATGATTTCACAAAAGGGAAGACTTCTTTTCAAGCAATATAACCCTGGTAAAACTCATACATATGGCATCAAAATATTTAAACTGTGCGAGATGAGTGGCTATGCTTGCAATTTCTCGATATATTGTGCTAAGGGATCATCTGAAAAAATGCCAGCTCTATTGTTGCTTCACTAGCCGAGGGTTTATTGAATGAGGGAAGACTACTAGTTGATGATAATTGGTACAGCAGCATTCCTCTGACAATGTTTTTAAAGGAAAAACGAACAGATTATTGTGGAACATTGCGATCAAATAGAGTAGGACTACTCTTCTGGCATTCGAGTGATGAAGTTTCAGTATAAGAGGGAAACACATATGACTTCAACTTTTCATGGTCCCGATTTGAAAGACACTGGAAAAAATCCACAAGGAGAGAAATTGTTGAAGCCTTCTGTAATATTAGATTACAATCGTGTAAAGGGTGGTGTTGATCTTTCTGATCAGATGATATCATATTACAGTCCTGCTTGTAAAAGCGATAAATGGTATCGCAAGGTATTTTTTGAATGTGTAAGCATATCAATTTTAAACACATGGGTTTTATCCAAGTTTTATGCTAAAAAAAATTTTATATACAAGAGGTTTCAAAATCCATTACAATGGCATTGATTGATATTTCAATACGCACTGAAGTAACTAGAGAAACTGCAGGGGCAGTACACGTGTTAACAACTATTCCTCGGAAAGCCGACGGGAAAATCGTTCGCAAAAGATGTACCGAATGCTATCGGAAAATAGATGAAACTGAAGATGGAAAATCAGCAATTAAAAAAATGAGACAAGTTTCAACTGAGTGTGCTGAATGCCAAAAGGCATTATGTTTAACATATTTTAATGATAACCACAAGCACTGAAACAATATATTTGGTGATAATAATTTTATAAATATATATCTAATCATTGAAGAATTGAATTTTTTTAATTTGTTGGCAGTTTTTAATAAATATAAAGGAATTCATTATATTTTCGTTATTAAAAACAAGTGTTTTTTTATATCCACAAAACTTCTAAAGTAGAAGACTTAGGCATATGAGGACTTGACAAATTGATTATTTCTCTCATGTCTATTAAGAAATAAAACTCAAAAAAGAAGAACATTTGTGAATCACATGTGATGCAAAAGCATATAAAACCAACATGCACAGGACAGGGAAAGGGCTATTCTAAGCAACATAAAAGTACTTGAACAATAACAATTTTCTGCAAAATATAATAACACATTCCGCCTCTCAAGTTTCATTGTTGAAATCTTCGTCTTTTAGATTGTCATTCATACGGGCAACAAGAAGTACAGAAAAATTTAACAGCTGCATATAAACACCATCTATTGTGCAATAGTAGCTACTAATTTTCTTTTCATACATTCATACAAAAATTTCAAAATTTGAATGAAAAAAAAACTTTGACACTTGCTACAATTTTATTATGAAGACGGCCCTAAGATTTTTCTGGTAATGCAAATTAAATTTTATTATCAGTAAAAATTTAATGAATTTTTTAGTAATCAATAAATTTACTGCTTACTGCAATTTTTAAGGCAGTATATATATATATATATATATATATATATATATATATATATATATAGTGCAGTGTGCTATTTACTAACCAAATAAGTTAAATGAAACAAACAAAAACCAGTAAATTTCTTTTAAATACTTTTAATTAATTAATTAAAAAAATATACTACAAGCATAAGTACTTCCAACTTAAAAACATTTTTTCCTTAATAGATGTTTGCACATAGAGTAACATTGTAGATGTAATAGTATGAACAAAAACATGTTCACACAATTATTAAAGACCAAAATATTTTATAACTTGCAAAAATGTTTCTTGGACAGGTCTCTTCGCAAGATAAGAAAATATATAAGATAAGAATAGAAGAAAAGGGAAAAACTTCCAATTAATTTATGGCACGAAAACGTAGCACGTTACTTTAATTTGCTTCTACAAATAGATATTTCAAATTTCGTAGTTATAAAACATATTAAGCATCGCAACTACCTTCGATTTAAAAATGTTTTAATATTTTTTACTAAAATTAATACTACTTTTACTTTTTTATTTTGTGCTAGTTTCCTTATTATACAAATTTTATAAAAATCACTTTGAGTAGCTGTCAATTCACAGAAAAAAGGATCAGAGCTAAGTCTTAATTTTTTAACCACAAGCAAATAAATAAAATAATTGATAGTCAGTGGAATAGAATTCATTATTATTGGGAACTTTTTAACTCGATAAACACTTGTCTGAATTAAATGTTTTTATCTAGTGGTTAAGTTTTTGGTAAATATTTGTCCAGATTTAACCATAACTTCACAAAATATTATCTGATATGGATTAATGCCAACCGAAGTATATGCGCCTGCAATTCATTGGTCTTATACCAGCCATTTAGCAGTGATATTTATATTTTTAGATTAATTTTATTCGTTCCATTGTGTTGACATTAAATAAATATCTTAATTAATGATTTTAACTTTAAATGAACGCTGGAGGTGTTATATCCTATTATGATAACTTCGTACTATAATAAACATTAATTATAAGAAATTTTTTTTTTGCTTAACAATTTAACCCGTTATTGTTTATGTTGACATTTCCACCAAGCTGGTTATGTGCCAATAATAATATATCCTTCTTTTCCTTTGGAAATCGTAGTTCACGCCCTGCTAATCTGGCTGAATCCAACTCACGCTCGGCTTGAGCCAATTCATGTCCTATAGCGCCTGGGTTCTCTTGTTCTCGTGCAATCCAATCCAAGGCCATTTGCGCACGCATATCATCATCAAGACTTCTGTTGGAATAGTGTGCTACTACTTCTTGACGTGAGCATTGACGTTCTCGCATTGCCTTTAGTGATCCATTCCAATGAAGCAGCTGAAAAACAGTCATAAGTTCTTGAAACTCCAACATAGTTCGGCCCTTATTGGATTCAAGCATAAATCTGAAAAAAAATGCTTTGTTATATTATACGCTCTATGCAAACTTAATACACATACACATACTTATTTATTTATTTATGTATTACCTATAAAACGTAGAAGTATGTAAGTTTTGAATAGCTATGCACTACGATGTTATACAAAATTATTAATTAATAGAGTAATTTTTGTGAACTATATGGTTTTGTTTACAATATGGTCATGTATACAATTGGTTTCGTCGTGAGTTTTGTGCAAAAGTTAATATTAGAATAAGAAGAAAGAACCACAAAATTATTATTTAAAACATTAGATATGTCTTGAAGTCAAATTAAGAAGAGTCGTTTCATTCTAACACTGCATTATTATATGTACTCGCTGACAGAAATAATTATCACTTGGGAATGGCTTTCGAAAATCTCAGGGTTAGGGAAAGCTAAATGTCGAATATTACAAGACGAAATTGTATACGTTTTCGCAAAGTAAATTAAAATTTAACAGCTACGAGTATATGAACTTTTGGGCACTATAAATTCAACTCTGATCGTCAGAAAACAGCTCCCCGTTGTCCACCCACAATAACTTATACATACTGTATACATATGTTCAAGCTAGGCATATGTATATACAAAACACACAATAAATATACACGTCTGTACGTGCACACCATAGTACATACCACACTCACGTGTGGTATTTGGTTAAAACAGTACAATGTTCTCATAACTGCTCGCCATACTTTTGGAAAATTGTGTTTGCAAAATACGAGCCTGCGAAAAATACAATCAATTTCATGTTTATATGCACGTAGTCTGTTTAATATTGTTTCTTAAGTGTTCCAACATCATCATACAATATAGATCCTCAATATAGATTGAGGAAAAACTAGGTTAAAAGTGAGAGATACATTTTGTAATATTATTCATACCAACTGTAACACAACATGATGGGGGAGAAACAGTGCTTTGTGCAGTGGGATTTTTTGTGCCATAAAATGTAATGATGCAGTTTTGTAGAAAATTGATTCAGTATGAAAAATCTATAAATTGTATCCCAAAAAGAAGTTTATTTGTCTTTGAAATATTTGTCTTTCAAAATATTGAAAACTGTTTACGCACTTCTGTAGTGTTTGTACGTAAGATAATTTTAATGCTCTGATTTAAATAATTTTTTTTTCAAATATAGCCTTTTCTGCATATTTTAAAAGAAGAATTATAAATTTTACTCATATGGTTTAAAAGACATGATAGAATAATATTTGTTCCATAATGTAAAGGATTCCTCGGTCGTGCTAGGTGCTCCCGCTTTAATAAAATTAAAGGTAAGATTCCATAGTATCGATTTAAAAAAAAAGTTTAAACAATTAATAATCTTTTATATCATAAAATTTTTCTACCAATTCATGAAATTTTTAAAAATGACAAAAAGATATGGCATACTTTTAGGAACGTCCTGATGTAAGCAATAAAACTTTGTTACTGGCATGTGTGGTTCCGTTCAATCTACAGACGATTTTTCAAGAACAATATTGGCGAAATAAAAGTCCGTCATCAACATGATTCTGCCGTCCTATCTCTTTTGAATTTACCAAAGAAGCAAAGGAAAAAGTGCTAAGCCTTGTTAAAAAAATTAAATTAGATATTGCTGCTTTAAAAAATGCCGAAGTTGTAGCGTGCGGGAAGCAATTTTCGATCAAGCATAATTTCGTGTTTACTATGTTAGATGGCAAGACAGCTCAAACTATTACAGATACATCTTCAGGTCTACTAACGATGGAAATACGTCCAGATTCTTTTCTACCCATGCAGTTGTTGCCGATGTAACTGGTGTAGAGGAGCAACTAATTGATCGATTTCGCATTATACTACATATAATAACTTGTGGGAAAAAATTAATTCCTTGAAGTTCAAGAATTTTGCTCAAGATGCAGCAAAACTTTTTGTTCAAATATGTATATAGTTGGTATTATATGCCAGTAACAGTACACAAAATACTGATACGCGGAAAAGATATCATGGATGCAGCAATACTTTCTATTGGCATGCTTTCTGAAGAAGCCAGAAATAAAGATTACAGAAATTATAGGTTAAGGTTCTCCAGAAAGTGTGATAGAGTTTCAACAAACATTGTCAGATCCTTTTATAAGTAGCAATAGATGTCAACCCTATATACAGGTTCTGGAACTTGATGATTTATGTAGTTACAGAAATGATAGATGACAAATAAAATTCTATATTTAAATCCATGTATTGAAATTGATTTATAAAATAATTAGTTTTGGTAAAGAAACAAAAGGGTGTGGGAAAAAATATAATATGGGTTATATGGGCGGATGTGGTAGGCGTTAATTGAGGTAATAAAAGCTCTCTGCCAAATTTCAAAAACTTTGAGCAAAAAATATATTTTGGTTTCTATAGGCGGTGGGCAGTGGACGTGGCCAATTTTAATGACACTTTATATTTTTCTTAATTGAGCTAACCAAAGACTCAGAGCGAAATTTCAACATTCTACGAGCACTTCTTATATATTTTGCCAAACATTGTATGAACAATTCCCACTGTGCGTTGGGCAGGGAAGGTCTGCAAAAATAGGTTTCATTTCGGTTTATATTTAATGATGAGATAAACACTGACGACTTATGCATCCGTTAGTCTTTCAAATCCTTTTACAGCTGATTCGAACACATTTGGGTTGCGGCTGATGTTAAGGAACCATTGAGGTCGGTTAAATTTGTGTGGTGTATTTCGGTAAGGAGTGAAACAATAACTAGAACCTTTTTAGATATAGAAATGCTTCAGAAGCTGAATTGATGAGTGGACTTACGGTTCATAGTACTTTATCGACGCATATATCCATCATTGCTACACAAAGAATAGTTTAGCTATAAATAGCATTTGACGCATTTTTACACGAGTTTAGGTAGAATAATTTTAAATAGAGTTATTTATGGCATATGAAAGTCATGACTCATATGATATACTTGCAGCTGAGTGATTTAGATGTGCATTAGCTAGTATGGCTGCATTTTCTGCTCGATGTAAGAAGAAGAAGAAGAAGAGAAGTTTCAAAATATACAGGTGAACTGACATTTGCAATTCCTGTAGGTATCTGACGTTTCCATACTTTACTTTTTGACTGAACGAAAAAGATCATCAACGGACAATGAAAAGAAAACGTTCGTTTTGGCAAAGAGAATATATTTTATATCTGTCCTTTGTAACTTAAGTATGAAAGAAGAAGCATGCGAACATACCGCCTACTAATGTGTGTTTCAAAAAATTGCGATATTTCTATTTTAATCGTTCATCTATCGTTGAAGATCCTTAATGTTGGAATCCGAATCTTTACAAATGGGAATATTTAGAAGTTTGAGAAAGTTTCAAGCACAAGAGGCTTTTTGTATTGTTCGAAAATATCCGTGCATGTCATTGCAAAGCCATCACTTTTTGATGCCCAATTTTTGAGAATATCGTGAGATTCTTCAATTTTCTTCAATATTTAATTATATTTTGCATTTACATAATATAAACAATATTGGTCGAAAGGATTCTAGAAATTCAAAAAATTATGAAAGATTTTGTTTTTCCAATTGTAAACATTGTAAAGAATACTGTGGAAGATTCAAGTTTATCCAAGAATGCTCTTTACGCCAGATTCGATGACATTTGCTTATTTCTTGTTAAAATATACTGTGAACATAAGATTGTAAAATAAAACTTTAAAACTTTGTACTAGTTGATAACATAACATTTTCAAAAATTAATTCGGAATAACAATCAATGTTGACATTACAGAAGTGAATTACAGTAGGTTACGAAATAATAATTTGCCATTATTCTTCCTATAAAATTTCAGATAAAGTATGCTCTAGAGGAAGATAGCAACTTTGTGAGAATGCTACATAACGTAAATACGAGAGGAAAGTTCGCTTCATTTTGCTATTTTATACAAGGACACATTTGGAAGGAGAAAGAACTTTTGGAGCCATTACGCTCTAAGAGTAGACGTCATAACGTATGTAATATACTATATTACTCGCTACCATATTTAAACTTCCAATCAACAGCATTCGAAAATATTTTTTTAGCTTCCATTTTAAACTCGAGCTATGTGAAAAAGTTTGGACCAAATAAGTGCCTTAAAGGTCGTTCTGAAAGATATAGAAGTAAAGTTACCGAATTGAAGTAGGCAAAAAGTTTATTTTATACTTTGCTCAGGCGATAATTTAGCTTTGAATAGTAGTCACTACTGCGTTTAATGTACAGCATCTAAAGAAAAGGCTAAAGAACTATGTTTCGAAATGTTTCATTTATTTAAAACTACTGATATATAAAAGAACTGAAGTGAATGATAAGAATAAATCAGTTGTAGAAGACTCTATATTTAAAGAAATTCTCTCATTTCATGTTATAAGCAATTACGCATGCGATGTAATGCATGGTATCTTTGAATGCATGCGTCACAATAATTTTATTGAAGTGTTATCTTACTTCATATTAAAAAAAATATTTTGACTTAAAATTACTTAATCGCCGCCTGAAACACTTTAACTTTGGCATATTTGAAGAAATATATCGTCCCAGTGAAATATTAATTAATTATCTTAAGCTCCGGTTGTTTAATGGCACCAACTAGCTCACCAAGCACCACCAGGGCGGATCCCAACCCACAATCGGAAAGAGATACTAACAATGAAAAAGATAAAAACTACAACACTACTAAAAACGTAACAACACAAATGGAAAGACTTGGGAGAGAGAACTAGGTGAATTTTCCCTATTCGCCCACCCTATCTGGGTCACAAGTCTCCTAAATTATAATTTCTTTGGTCTCCCTAACCCACACTCCCACCTCTTTACCCAGTCATTCATATATGTTATTGAAAAAAAAATTTAACTAACAATTCAACATTTCTAAATTCTAATAATAACTATTTTAACTTACAACTAAATTGACAAAAGAAAAAAACTTACATTAACAAGGAAATAAACTTAAACTAAATTTTGCTTCTGGCTAATGAACGAAACTTAAAGCAAAATTATCATAATGAATTAAAAATTCACAAGTAAAACAACAAATAAAACACTCTATAGAAACCTACTCCTACAAGCCTGTAAAGCGAAAGACAAATACTCAACTCAAACCTTTATTTTAAACCCTACCTAAAGGAGCTCTTTTAGGCGGTCGTTGTGTTTTAAATATCTGGACAGTTTTCACAAAAGCACACTAAATATAAAACTCTCTTATTAAATATATATACAAGACCTAATACAAATTCAAAAGAAAATATTATTCTGTCTATAGTAATTAAATAACTGTCTTTCTTTTATATTTTAAATATTTTTATGTCCTGGCCGGACAAAAATTATGACACTTTACCGCGTAATACACAGCTTTTGCTTTGAGCTTTTTTCCTCCGATAATTTGCAAAATGGGGGCGGAATGAACTGATATATACATATATTTATGTATGTATATAATTTGCTGCTAAGCGTATAACTTGAGAACGGCTTGACCGATTTCGCTAATTTTTTAAATGTGTGTAATAGTCTGAAAAAGGTTTAATTGGAAAAGTTGCTTGGAAAATTAAAAAATTCTGAAAAAGCTAAAATTATGTTTTTCTATGGATTTTCTTATTTTTTTATAGATGCTGTTCAAACTTAGTACGAATAACGTCTTAAGTTCGGAAAATATGCATGTTCAAGTTTAATTGACCACTTCCATTTTTACGTCCACTTTATCGCCATACCTAACATACGTATTATTTGTTTGTTGGTCGTAAAGAAGTTTTAAATTAAGGCAATTTGTAATTTTTTAATGTACTATCGATTCTTCTTTTTTGTTTCGATCATTATATCATATGAAAATAAGTCATTCGGTTTTTACTTTATTATCAAATGAAAATAACTCATTTGTTTTTACTTTTGTTTTGCTCGCGATCTGTCCAACAAATACTGTTATTTTATTATTCTTCAAACATATTTTGCAACGTGTGCAAATGTCGCTTGACTTCTTATTGTCAATTTGTAAATAGAGATAAACGATTACAAAGTGAAAAATTCAATTAAGTTGTGATTCTATTGTGAAATATCAGAAAAATATTAAAATGTTTCCGCAAAAGTAAATTTTTGCAACGGTGGTTACATAGTTACGACAAATCTGGTTAAATTGTGATTCTGTCTTAAAAAACATCAGAAAAATATTAAAGTGCTCCCGAATAAGTGAATATTTGTAACAGTGGTTAGTTTTATTTAATTGTGAATCCAGGAAATTAAATAAATTGCATCGTTTCATCTCAAACAAATTTACAGGCTATACAGTAAGAACAAAGTGTATAGTAGCATTACAATGCCGCCAACGAAACGTTGCATTATGGGTCGTAGAACACGCAATGCTACAATCCAAATGAATTTTCAAAATAATGGAAATGCAGAAGAGTGCGAACAGCGAAATAGAATGGAAAGGAATCGGTTAACACAAGCACGTTTAGCCCGTACACAAGAAGAAAGAGAAAATGCAAATGAAGCTGATATGCATCCATTGATTTTGGCAACGATTCGCTCTCAGAATGGAATTGCACTTGGAATTGCTTCATCAGGAATTGCAGCTACGTTGTTGGAAGGCGGTCGAACTGCATATTCAGCACTCAAGTTGCCGTTAAATATGCAAATAAATGAAACTCCAACGTGCAACATTTCCAAAAAGTATGCAATGGCCAAAGTTTTGAAGCAGTGCAAATTGATCGTTTATGATGAATATACGATGGCGCATAAGAAGTCTTTGAAGGCATTACACCGAACGATGCAAGATCTGCGAAACAATCTAACCCGTTTTTGTGGCGCGATGATTTTCGCCAAAAGTTGCCAGTGATTCCACGGTCACCTCCAGCCGATGAATTGATTGCATGCTTGAAGTCGATCTTTTTATGGAAACACGTCAAAAAACTCAAACTACATTAAATTCCCTGTTAACTTTTGCCAGTTCACTGAATCGAAGAGCGAACTCATCCAAAAGGTGTTCCCAAACATTGCACAAAATTACACACACCAAGTTTGGTTGAACGAATGTGCTACATTGGCGGCGAAAAACATTGATGTAGACGAATTAAATTTCAAAATTCAAAGTGAAATTGCTAGCGAATTGATGACGTAGAAATCGGTGGATTCCATTACTAATCAAGATGATGTCATCAATCATCCTGGAATTACCTGGTTTGCCACCACACAATCTCCAAGTCGGTTAAGTTATCACAATGTTGAGAAATATCAACTAACCACATCTTTGTAATGGCACCAGGTTGGCCGTGAAAAAACTCATGAACAACATCATCGAGGCAACAATTCTAAAGGGAAAGTACAGAGGAGATAACGTTTTAATACCACGCATTCCAATGATTCCGACCGACATTTCGTTTGAATTTAAACGCATGCAGTTTCCGGTGAGGCTTGCATTCGCAATGACAATAAACAAATCACAAGGACAGTCATTAAGTGTTTGCGGCATTAACTTGGAAAATCCATGCTTTTCGCATGGTCAATTGTATGTCGCCTGTTCCCGTGTTGAAAAACTATTAGCTTTCTTTGTTTACGCGCCAGACAACAAAACAAAAAATTTCATGAAATTTATTTTTTATTTCCTGAAGAAGTCACACAAAGGAGTGCCGAAATATCGAAAACCAATTTATAATTTAATAAAAATAAAGAGACCTTAAACTTAAAAATATTACTGCATATTATTAATCAAAAAGAGGTAAAAAACTAGAAGAACATTACATTCATCCCAAACGATCAATTTGCTCTGCTTCAAAACTTTGGACATTGCAGATTTCTTAAAAATGTTGCACGTTGTATGCAGTTCGACCGCCTTCCAACAACGTAGCTTCAACTCCTGATGAAGCAATTGCAAGTGCAATTCCATTCTGAAAGCGAATCGTTGCCAAAATCAATGGATGCAGATCAGCTTCATTTGCATTTTCTCTTTCTTCTTGTGTGCGGGCTAAGCGTGCTTGTGATAACCGATTCCTTTCCATTTCATTTCGCTCTTCGTGCTGTCCTGCAGTTCGATTATTTTTAAAATTCATTTGGTTTGTAGCATTGCGTTTTATACGACCTATATTGCAACTTATTGTTGGCGGCATTGTAATGCTACTATACACTTTGTTCTTACCGCATAACCTGTAAATTTGTTTGAGATGAACCATTGAAATTAATTTATTTTCCTGAAGCGATTGCGATGAACTTACAACAGATTCACAATTAAGCAAAACTAACCACTGTTACAAAAATTACTTATTCGGGAGCACTTTAATATTTTTCTGATGTTTTTTACGACAGAATCATAATTTAACCAGATTTGTCGTAACTATGTAACCACCGTTGCAAACATTCACTTTTGCGGAAACACTTTAATATTTTTCTGATATTTCACAACATAATTGAATTTTTCACTTTGTAATCGATTATCTCTATTTACAAATTGACAATAAGAAGTCAAACGACATTTCCACAAGTGGTAAAATAAGTTTGAAGAATAATAAAATAATGGTATTTGTTGGACAGGCCGCGAGCAACACAAAAGTAAAAACAAATTAGTTATTTTCATTTGATAATGAAGTAAAAACCAAATGACTTATTTTCATATGATATAATGATCAAAGCAAAAAAAAGAAGAATCGATAGTGCATTAAAAAATTGCAAATTCACGACAAACAAACAACAAATAATACGTATATTAGGTATGCCGATAAAGTGGACGTAAAAATTTTATTTAAATAGATATATATATATATATATATATATATATATATTTATTTAAATATAAATATATATATATATATATATATATATATATATATAAATATAAATATATATATATATATATATATATATATATATATATATAATATAAATATATATATATATATATATATATATATATATATATATGTATATAGAAATATGTATATGTAAATAATATATATATATATATATATATATATATATATATATGTATATATAAATAAAATATGTATAAAAAATTTTTTATATTATATGTATATCGTAATGTTTATCCAACAACAACACAAGTATTATTTACGCACTAATATTTTTCGCTTCGGACAAAGAATTTAACCCTTTCCTTGTCCCCATACAAAAAAAACTTATGTCGTACGTCCAAAATATAATATTTTTAACGGTTTTTACGCACTGCTTTTCGGTCCTTATATTAAGATATTTAATTTCATGAAAGTAGAAACGGTGTTTCGTAAAAAAAAATGTGAAGCATATGTGATGCACAGACATTTTTAATCAGACGTTCTGTGCACCACATGGGATTCACACAGTTTAAAAACAAAAATATAGCGTATAAGTATAATTTCACTATTATCAGAGCTACATAATGCACTCAAAGGCTTTTTATGGCCAAAAAAGAATGAGAAGCGACGATTCCGACAGTAATGAAGAGGATCCCTCTCGAGATAGCGGTGATGATTATGTTCCTTCTGATTTAAGTAATTCATCATTTTCAATACCTGACGAAATAGAAGAAAACTATGAAGAACATTATAAATCTGAAGATGAAGAATTGAAGCAAAATCCATCTACATCGGCAGCATCAAGAATTCCCGAGTCACAGCAATGGAGCTCCACTTTCGAAGCAGGGGAAAGATTAAATTTTATTGAAAGATATGCTTTAAAAAACGTGTTACGGTTGATAACGGGGAACCCATGCCAATTAACATATTTAAAATGTTTTTTGATGAAGAAATTATG
This sequence comes from Linnaemya vulpina, assembly GCA_963675445.1. NCBI lineage: Eukaryota > Metazoa > Arthropoda > Insecta > Diptera > Tachinidae > Linnaemya > Linnaemya vulpina. Next base: position 68,943,212 of record OY776276.1, on the reverse strand, counting down.
GAATTGGTGATTAAAGAGACTAACAGATAAGCAAGACAATTTATTGAAAATAATCAGCTTCGACGTAACTCCCGTATGATGATCAGATGTAACAATGACTGAAATGAAGAACTTTTTGGGGTATTATAATTATTTCAGGTCTTATCAAATATCCCAACATGAAAGACTATTGGAAGAAAGATTATATTTACTATCCTCCATTGTTTCATAAAATTAATATGACCTACTTTAATTTTAAGACACTGGCATGTTAGTAATAATAACATTGCCCCGCCAGGAGACCGTTTGTACACGATATTAAACTTCACGAAAATTTTGATTTCAAAGTACCAGGAAGTATACACTCCTGGCGCAGAAATTAAGGTAAACGAAACAATGATTTCACAAAAGGGAAGACTTCTTTTCAAGCAATATAACCCTGGTAAAACTCATACATATGGCATCAAAATATTTAAACTGTGCGAGATGAGTGGCTATGCTTGCAATTTCTCGATATATTGTGCTAAGGGATCATCTGAAAAAATGCCAGCTCTATTGTTGCTTCACTAGCCGAGGGTTTATTGAATGAGGGAAGACTACTAGTTGATGATAATTGGTACAGCAGCATTCCTCTGACAATGTTTTTAAAGGAAAAACGAACAGATTATTGTGGAACATTGCGATCAAATAGAGTAGGACTACTCTTCTGGCATTCGAGTGATGAAGTTTCAGTATAAGAGGGAAACACATATGACTTCAACTTTTCATGGTCCCGATTTGAAAGACACTGAAAAAAATCCACAAGGAGAGAAATTGTTGAAGCCTTCTGTAATATTAGATTACAATCGTGTAAAGGGTGGTGTTGATCTTTCTGATCAGATGATATCATATTACAGTCCTGCTTGTAAAAGCGATAAATGGTATCGCAAGGTATTTTTTGAATGTGTAAGCATATCAATTTTAAACACATGGGTTTTATCCAAGTTTTATGCTAAAAAAAATTTTATATACAAGAGGTTTCAAAATCCATTACAATGGCATTGATTGATATTTCAATACGCACTGAAGTAACTAGAGAAACTGCAGGGGCAGTACACGTGTTAACAACTATTCCTCGGAAAGCCGACGGGAAAATCGTTCGCAAAAGATGTACCGAATGCTATCGGAAAATAGATGAAACTGAAGATGGAAAATCAGCAATTAAAAAAATGAGACAAGTTTCAACTGAGTGTGCTGAATGCCAAAAGGCATTATGTTTAACATATTTTAATGATAACCACAAGCACTGAAACAATATATTTGGTGATAATAATTTTATAAATATATATCTAATCATTGAAGAATTGAATTTTTTTAATTTGTTGGCAGTTTTTAATAAATATAAAGGAATTCATTATATTTTCGTTATTAAAAACAAGTGTTTTTTTATATCCACAAAACTTCTAAAGTAGAAGACTTAGGCATATGAGGACTTGACAAATTGATTATTTCTCTCATGTCTATTAAGAAATAAAACTCAAAAAAGAAGAACATTTGTGAATCACATGTGATGCAAAAGCATATAAAACCAACATGCACAGGACAGGGAAAGGGCTATTCTAAGCAACATAAAAGTACTTGAACAATAACAATTTTCTGCAAAATATAATAACACATTCCGCCTCTCAAGTTTCATTGTTGAAATCTTCGTCTTTTAGATTGTCATTCATACGGGCAACAAGAAGTACAGAAAAATTTAACAGCTGCATATAAACACCATCTATTGTGCAATAGTATCTACTAATTTTCTTTTCATACATTCATACAAAAATTTCAAAATTTGAATGAAAAAAAAACTTTGACACTTGCTACAATTTTATTATGAAGACGGCCCTAAGATTTTTCTGGTAATGCAAATTAAATTTTATTATCAGTAAAAATTTAATGAATTTTTTAGTAATCAATATATTTACTGCTTACTGCAATTTTTAAGGCAGTATATATATATATATATATATATATATATATATATATAGTGCAGTGTGCTATTTACTAACCAAATAAGTTAAATGAAACAAACAAAAACCAGTAAATTTCTTTTAAATACTTTTAATTAATTAATTAAAAAAATATACTACAAGCATAAGTACTTCCAACTTAAAAACATTTTTTCCTTAATAGATGTTTGCACATAGAGTAACATTGTAGATGTAATAGTATGAACAAAAACATGTTCACACAATTATTAAAGACCAAAATATTTTATAACTTGCAAAAATGTTTCTTGGACAGGTCTCTTCGCAAGATAAGAAAATATATAAGATAAGAATAGAAGAAAAGGGAAAAACTTCCAATTAATTTATGGCACGAAAACGTAGCACGTTACTTTAATTTGCTTCTACAAATAGATATTTCAAATTTCGTAGTTATAAAACATATTAAGCATCGCAACTACCTTCGATTTAAAAATGTTTTAATATTTTTTACTAAAATTAATACTACTTTTACTTTTTTATTTTGTGCTAGTTTCCTTATTATACAAATTTTATAAAAATCACTTTGAGTAGCTGTCAATTCACAGAAAAAAGGATCAGAGCTAAGTCTTAATTTTTTAACCACAAGCAAATGAATAAAATAATTGATAGTCAGTGGAATAGAATTCATTATTATTGGGAACTTTTTAACTCGATAAACACTTGTCTGAATTAAATGTTTTTATCTAGTGGTTAAGTTTTTGGTAAATATTTGTCCAGATTTAACCATAACTTCACAAAATATTATCTGATATGGATTAATGCCAACCGAAGTATATGCGCCTGCAATTCATTGGTCTTATACCAGCCATTTAGCAGTGATATTTATATTTTTAGATTAATTTTATTCGTTCCATTGTGTTGACATTAAATAAATATCTTAATTAATGATTTTAACTTTAAATGAACGCTGGAGGTGTTATATCCTATTATGATAACTTCGTACTATAATAAACATTAATTATAAGAAATTTTTTTTTTGCTTAACAATTTAACCCGTTATTGTTTATGTTGACATTTCCACCAAGCTGGTTATGTGCCAATAATAATATATCCTTCTTTTCCTTTGGAAATCGTAGTTCACGCCCTGCTAATCTGGCTGAATCCAACTCACGCTCGGCTTGAGCCAATTCATGTCCTATAGCGCCTGGGTTCTCTTGTTCTCGTGCAATCCAATCCAAGGCCATTTGCGCACGCATATCATCATCAAGACTTCTGTTGGAATAGTGTGCTACTACTTCTTGACGTGAGCATTGACGTTCTCGCATTGCCTTTAGTGATCCATTCCAATGAAGCAGCTGAAAAACAGTCATAAGTTCTTGAAACTCCAACATAGTTCGGCCCTTATTGGATTCAAGCATAAATCTGAAAAAAAATGCTTTGTTATATTATACGCTCTATGCAAACTTAATACACATACACATACTTATTTATTTATTTATGTATTACCTATAAAACGTAGAAGTATGTAAGTTTTGAATAGCTATGCACTACGATGTTATACAAAATTATTAATTAATAGAGTAATTTTTGTGAATTATATGGTTTTGTTTACAATATGGTCATGTATACAATTGGTTTCGTCGTGAGTTTTGTGCAAAAGTTAATATTAGAATAAGAAGAAAGAACCACAAAATTATTATTTAAAACATTAGATATGTCTTGAAGTCAAATTAAGAAGAGTCGTTTCATTCTAACACTGCATTATTATATGTACTCGCTGACAGAAATAATTATCACTTGGGAATGGCTTTCGAAAATCTCAGGGTTAGGGAAAGCTAAATGTCGAATATTACAAGACGAAATTGTATACGTTTTCGCAAAGTAAATTAAAATTTAACAGCTACGAGTATATGAACTTTTGGGCACTATAAATTCAACTCTGATCGTCAGAAAACAGCTCCCCGTTGTCCACCCACAATAACTTATACATACTGTATACATATGTTCAAGCTAGGCATATGTATATACAAAACACACAATAAATATACACGTCTGTACGTGCACACCATAGTACATACCACACTCACGTGTGGTATTTGGTTAAAACAGTACAATGTTCTCATAACTGCTCGCCATACTTTTGGAAAATTGTGTTTGCAAAATACGAGCCTGCGAAAAATACAATCAATTTCATGTTTATATGCACGTAGTCTGTTTAATATTGTTTCTTAAGTGTTCCAACATCATCATACAATATAGATCCTCAATATAGATTGAGGAAAAACTAGGTTAAAAGTGAGAGATACATTTTGTAATATTATTCATACCAACTGTAACACAACATGATGGGGGAGAAACAGTGCTTTGTGCAGTGGGATTTTTTGTGCCATAAAATGTAATGATGCAGTTTTGTAGAAAATTGATTCAGTATGAAAAATCTATAAATTGTATCCCAAAAAGAAGTTTATTTGTCTTTGAAATATTTGTCTTTCAAAATATTGAAAACTGCTTACGCACTTCTGTAGTGTTTATACGTAAGATAATTTTAATGCTCTGATTTAAATAATTTTTTTTTTCAAATATAGCCTTTTCTGCATATTTTAAAAGAAGAATTATAAATTTTACTCATATGGTTTAAAAGACATGATAGAATAATATTTGTTCCATAATGTAAAGGATTCCTCGGTCGTGCTAGGTGCTCCCGCTTTAATAAAATTAAAGGTAAGATTCCATAGTATCAATTTAAAAAAAAAGTTTAAACAATTAATAATCTTTTATATCATAAAATTTTTCTACCAATTCATGAATTTTTTAAAAATGACAAAAAGATATGGCATACTTTTAGGAACGTCCTGATGTAAGCAATAAAACTTTGTTACTGGCATGTGTGGTTCCGTTCAATCTACAGACGATTTTTCAAGAACAATATTGGCGAAATAAAAGTCCGTCATCAACATGATTCTGCCGTCCTATCTCTTTTGAATTTACCAAAGAAGCAAAGGAAAAAGTGCTAAGCCTTGTTAAAAAAATTAAATTAGATATTGCTGCTTTAAAAAATGCCGAAGTTGTAGCGTGCGGGAAGCAATTTTCGATCAAGCATAATTTCGTGTTTACTATGTTAGATGGCAAGACAGCTCAAACTATTACAGATACATCTTCAGGTCTACTAACGATGGAAATACGTCCAGATTCTTTTCTACCCATGCAGTTGTTGCCGATGTAACTGGTGTAGAGGAGCAACTAATTGATCGATTTCGCATTATACTACATATAATAACTTGTGGGAAAAAATTAATTCCTTGAAGTTCAAGAATTTTGCTCAAGATGCAGCAAAACTTTTTGTTCAAATATGTATATAGTTGGTATTATATGCCAGTAACAGTACACAAAATACTGATACGCGGAAAAGATATCATGGATGCAGCAATACTTTCTATTGGCATGCTTTCTGAAGAAGCCAGAAATAAAGATTACATAAATTATAGGTTAAGGTTCTCCAGAAAGTGTGATAGAGTTTCAACAAACATTGTCAGATCCTTTTATAAGTAGCAATAGATGTCAACCCTATATACAGGTTCTGGAACTTGATGATTTATGTAGTTACAGAAATGATAGATGACAAATAAAATTCTATATTTAAATCCATGTATTGAAATTGATTTATAAAATAATTAGTTTTGGTAAAGAAACAAAAGGGTGTGGGAAAAAATATAATATGGGTTATATGGGCGGATGTGGTAGGCGTTAATTGAGGTAATAAAAGCTCTCTGCCAAATTTCTAAAACTTTGAGCAAAAAATATATTTTGGTTTCTATAGGCGGTGGGCAGTGGACGTGGCCAATTTTAATGACACTTTATATTTTTCTTAATTGAGCTAACCAAAGACTCAGAGCGAAATTTCAACATTCTACGAGCACTTCTTATATATTTTGCCAAACATTGTATGAACAATTCCCACTGTGCGTTGGGCAGGGAAGGTCTGCAAAAATAGGTTTCATTTCGGTTTATATTTAATGATGAGATAAACACTGACGACTTATGCATCCGTTAGTCTTTCAAATCCTTTTACAGCTGATTCGAACACATTTGGGTTGCGGCTGATGTTAAGGAACCATTGAGGTCGGTTAAATTTGTGTGGTGTATTTCGGTAAGGAGTGAAACAATAACTAGAACCTTTTTAGATATAGAAATGCTTCAGAAGCTGAATTGATGAGTGGACTTACAGTTCATAGTACTTTATCGACGCATATATCCATCATTGCTACACAAAGAATAGTTTAGCTATAAATAGCATTTGACGCATTTTTACACGAGTTTAGGTAGAATAATTTTAAATAGAGTTATTTATGGCATATGAAAGTCATGACTCATATGATACACTTGCAGCTGAGTGATTTAGATGTGCATTAGCTAGTATGGCTGCATTTTCTGCTCGATGTAAGAAGAAGAAGAAGAAGAGAAGTTTCAAAATATACAGGTGAACTGACATTTGCAATTCCTGTAGGTATCTGACGTTTCCATACTTTACTTTTTGACTGAACGAAAAAGATCATCAACGGACAATGAAAAGAAAACGTTCGTTTTGGCAAAGAGAATATATTTTATATCTGTCCTTTGTAACTTAAGTATGAAAGAAGAAGCATGCGAACATACCGCCTACTAATGTGTGTTTCAAAAAATTGCGATATTTCTATTTTAATCGTTCATCTATCGTTGAAGATCCTTAATGTTGGAATCCGAATCTTTACAAATGGGAATATTTAGAAGTTTGAGAAAGCTTCAAGCACAAGAGGCTTTTTGTATTGTTCGAAAATATCCGTGCATGTCATTGCAAAGCCATCACTTTTTGATGCCCAATTTTTGAGAATATCGTGAGATTCTTCAATTTTCTTCAATATTTAATTATATTTTGCATTTACATAATATAAACAATATTGGTCGAAAGGATTCTAGAAATTCAAAAAATTATGAAAGATTTTGTTTTTCCAATTGTAAACATTGTAAAGAATACTGTGGAAGATTCAAGTTTATCCAAGAATGCCCTTTACGCCAGATTCGATGACATTTGCTTATTTCTTGTTAAAATATACTGTGAACATAAGATTGTAAAATAAAACTTTAAAACTTTGTACTAGTTGATAACATAACATTTTCAAAAATTAATTCGGAATAACAATCAATGTTGACATTACAGAAGTGAATTACAGTAGGTTACGAAATAATAATTTGCCATTATTCTTCCTATAAAATTTCAGATAAAGTATGTTCTAGAGGAAGATAGCAACTTTGTGAGAATGCTACATAACGTAAATACGAGAGGAAAGTTCGCTTCATTTTGCTATTTTATACAAGGACACATTTGGAAGGAGAAAGAACTTTTGGAGCCATTACGCTCTAAGAGTAGACGTCATAACGTATGTAATATACTATATTACTCGCTACCATATTTAAACTTCCAATCAACAGCATTCGAAAATATTTTTTTAGCTTCCATTTTAAACTCGAGCTATGTGAAAAAGTTTGGACCAAATAAGTGCCTTAAAGGTCGTTCTGAAAGATATAGAAGTAAAGTTACCGAATTGAAGTAGGCAAAAAGTTTATTTTATACTTTGCTCAGGCGATAATTTAGCTTTGAATAGTAGTCACTACTGCGTTTAATGTACAGCATCTAAAGAAAAGGCTAAAGAACTATGTTTCGAAATGTTTCATTTATTTAAAACTACTGATATATAAAAGAACTGAAGTGAATGATAAGAATAAATCAGTTGTAGAAGACTCTATATTTAAAGAAATTCTCTCATTTCATGTTATAAGCAATTACGCATGCGATGTAATGCATGGTATCTTTGAATGCATGCGTCACAATAATTTTATTGAAGTGTTATCTTACTTCATATTAAAAAAAATATTTTGACTTAAAATTACTTAATCGCCGCCTGAAACACTTTAACTTTGGCATATTTGAAGAAATATATCGTCCCAGTGAAATATTAATTAATTATCTTAAGCTCCGGTTGTTTAATGGCACCAACTAGCTCACCAAGCACCACCAGGGCGGATCCCAACCCACAATCGGAAAGAGATACTAACAATGAAAAAGATAAAAACTACAACACTACTAAAAACGTAACAACACAAATGGAAAGACTTGGGAGAGAGAACTAGGTGAATTTTCCCTATTCGCCCACCCTATCTGGGTCACAAGTCTCCTAAATTATAATTTCTTTGGTCTCCCTAACCCACACTCCCACCTCTTTACCCAGTCATTCATATATGTTATTGAAAAAAAAATTTAACTAACAATTCAACATTTCTAAATTCTAATAATAACTATTTTAACTTACAACTAAATTGACAAAAGAAAAAAAACTTACATTAACAAGGAAATAAACTTAAACTAAATTTTGCTTCTGGCTAATGAACGAAACTTAAAGCAAAATTATCATAATGAATTAAAAATTCACAAATAAAACAACAAATAAAACATTCTATAGAAACCTACTCCTACAAGCCTGTAAAGCGAAAGACAAATACTCAACTCAAACCTTTATTTTAAACCCTACCTAAAGGAGCTCTCTTAGGCGGTCGTTGTGTTTTAAATATCTGGACAATTTTCACAAAAGCACACTAAATATAAAACTCTCTTCACAGATTTCTTGATGCTAATTATCGGATTCAAACAGATAATAAAATAAAAATAAAAAACTATCTAAATTTTCTTTAGTTTTTTAATAGGCACTACTTATTCTTCTATATATACAAATACAAATATACATACTAGAGCTAATACAAATTCAAAAGAAAATATTATTCTGTCTATAGTAATTAAATAACAGTCTTTCTTTTATATTTTTAATATTTTTATGTCCTGGCAGGACAAAAATTATGACACTTCACCGCGTAATACACAGCTTTTGCTTTGAGCTTTTTTCCTCCGATAATTAGCAAAATGGGGGCGGAATGAACTGATATATACATATATTTATGTATGTATATAATTTGCTGCTAAGCGTATAACTTGAGAACGGCTTGACCGATTTCGCTAATTTTTTAAATGTATGTAATAGTCTGAAAAAGGTTTAATTGGAAAAGTTGCTTGGAAAATTAAAAAATTCTGAAAAAGCTAAAATTATGTTTTTCTATGGATTTTTTTATTTTTTTATAGATGCTGTTCAAACTTAGTACGAATAACGTCTTAAGCTCGGAAAATATGCATGTTCAAGTTTAATTGACCACTTCCATTTTTACGTCCACTTTATCGCCATACCTAACATACGTATTATTTGTTTGTTGGTCGTAAAGAAGTTTTAAATTAAGGCAATTTGTAATTTTTTAATGTACTATCGATTCTTCTTTTTTGTTTCGATCATTATATCATATGAAAATAAGTCATTCGGTTTTTACTTCATTATCAAATGAAAATAACTCATTTGTTTTTACTTTTGTGTTGCTCGAGATCTGTCCAACAAATACTGTTATTTTATTATTCTTCAAACATATTTTGCCACGTGTGCAAATGTCGCTTGGTTTCTTATTGTCAATTTGTAAATAGAGATAAACGATTACAAAGTGAAAAATTCAATTAAGTTGTGATTCTATTGTGAAATATCAGAAAAATATTAAAGTGTTTCCGCAAAAGTAAATTTTTGCAACGGTGGTTACATAGTTACGACAAATCTGGTTAAATTGTGATTCTGTCTTAAAAAACATCAGAAAAATATTAAAGTGCTCCCAAATAAGTGAATATTTGTAACAGTGGTTAGTTTTATTTAATTGTGAATCCGTTGTAAGTTCATCGCAATCACTCCAGGAAATTAAATAAATTTCATCATTTCATCTCAAACAAATTTACAGGCTATAAAGTAAGAACAAAGTGTATAGTAGCATTACAATGCCGCCAACAAAACGTTGCAATATGGGTCGTAGAACACGCAATGCTACAATCCAAATGAATTTTCAAAATAATCGAACTGCAGAAGAGTGCGAACAGCGAAATAGAATGGAAAGGAATCGGTTAACACAAGCACGTTTAGCCCGTACACAAGAAGAAAGAGAAAATGCAAATGAAGCTGATATGCATCCATTGATTTTGGCAACGATTCGCTCTCAGAATGGAATTGCACTTGCAATTGCTTCATCAGGAATTGCAGCTACGTTGTTGGAAGGTGGTCGAACTGCATATTCAGCACTCAAGTTGCCGTTAAATATGCAAATAAATGAAACTCCAACGTGCAACATTTCCAAGAAATATGCAATGGCCAAGGTTTTGAAGCAGTGCAAATTGATCGTTTATGATGAATGTACGATGGCGCATAAAAAGTCTTTGAAGGCATTACACCGAACGATGCAAGATCTGCGAAACAATCAAACCCGTTTTTGCGGCGCGATGATTTTCGCCAAAAGTTGCCAGTGATTCCACGGTCAACTCCAGCCGATGAATTGATTGCATGCTTGAAGTCGATCTTTTTATGGAAACACGTCAAAAAACTCAAACTACATTAAATTCCCTGTTAACTTTTGCCAGTTCACTGAATCGAAGAGCGAACTCATCCAAAAGGTGTTCCCAAACATTGCACAAAATTACACACACCAAGTTTGGTTGAACGAATGTGCTACATTGGCGGCGAAAAACATTGATGTAGATGAATTAAATTTCCTTAAGAGTGAAGAGTAAACAAACAATATACAGTCCACATAAAAACATATAAAAAAAAATAAATAAAATAAAAACCCATAAGTATAATAACATACAAATTTACATACTTAGCTATTATTTATGTACATAAACGAAGAATAAAAGTGGAGAAAAAATTTTAACTAATTACTAGCGTTACATTAAACAACACAAATAATTAATCAAACCACAAACAAAGAAACTCGCTCAACATTGCAAACAAGTACTATAAACAGGTTACAGTGTCATGCAAAACTACACAAACATATAACAACTGTGGCATAGATATAATAGTTTTATTACACTAAAATATTTGGAAAAAATTAAGTTGTTTAAACTAGAGATAAAAAAAAAACCCAAGAGAGAGTTAAACTCTTGTGAAGTCTTGTAAACTAAAACCTGCAAGGTAAGTCTGTATATTTTACAACTTATGCACATAATTATTGAAAAAGTACACAAGCTGAAAAAGTGTCTGCGGGTACAAAGTTTTCTCATCACTGTAATATTAGTGTCTTATTAATTTCATTACACCAAGTGTTTGCACATTTCAAACAATTAACCCTTATTTACCAAAATTTAAGAAATTAAAACATAGCCATGTCCACATTAAAATCTTTGGCAAGGGATTTAGAAAATTATATTGATTCCGATTTAAGAGACTATGAGGAGGATTATAAGAATACCCAAGAATACTCCAAATCCTTACCCGCTCTAAACTTAAAAAAAAACGAGTTAGAAACTTTATGGTCAGATATTGAAAAAAGGTTTAAGCAGATTAGGGAGTCCGCTGAATTAAATGACCCAAAACAAGCGGAGGCTATACAATTTACTCAAATTACCCGAAATATAAGAGCAGCTAAGAAATTTTATAGGAGCTCAATGATAGAGATTGATGAGTCCATTGATAGACTCAATAAAGCGGATGAAACTCTTAACTCCTCTAAAGAACACATACTGGCACAACCCAAGGATTCAGTATCATTTAATGTTCCCCCTTGTGACATGCCAATATTCAGTGGAGATTTTAAAAATCATCATGGCATCATTCCGGGACCTTTTTAAGGCTATGTATGGAAATAATACCCGTTTAAGTGGCGTTGAAAAACTGTTCCACTTGAAGCAAAAAACTACTGGAGAAGCTAAAGAAATAGTAAATAACGCACCCTTGACTAATGAAGGTTTTCTTATTGCATGGAACCAATTGGTTTCTCAATATGAGAACAAAAGAATGCAAATTAATGTGCAAGTAAAAACACTTTTAAATCTACCTGCAGTAAGTACCATGTGTAGTGCGTCAATAAGAAAGCTGTAAAGAAAGATAAACTGTTGTATTTCAAACTTAAATACCCTAGAGGTTGACACAGATAATTGGGATCCAATTCTCGTTTATCTGTGCTCAACAAAGTTACCCAGAGAAGAAAGAAGAGAATTTGAAAGGACTCTCACTAATTGTGCAGAAATGCCGTCGTGGACGGATCTAGATTTATTTTTAACCAACACATATAAGGAATTGACATCGGTGAATGATATTCTAGATCAAGGCACATACCACAATAGCAACTCTAAACCCAAAAATTTTCAAGAAAATAAGATACCTTTCGATAGAAGGGGGAAACAATTTTACAATGTAACCTACCCAAACAAAGATAATCACCCAAAACTCAAAATGAACAAAGATTCTCACAACCAACCCACTCTAAAACCCAAAATAGTACAAGTTTACAGAATAACCCAATTCAACCCAATAAACCCGATGGGTCAATTTGTAAGCTGTGCAAAAGCACTCACACCATCAGAGAATGCTCAGAGTTTACGTCTATGGGCGTAAATGAGAGAATTTGTTAAAAAGAATCGAATATGTTACAATTGTTTGGCCATCGCACACATTATAAAAGATTGTCGTAGCACATTCGGTTGCAGATATTGCGGTGGAAGACATAACACCCTGCTGCACAAACCCAACTCAAACACAAACATACAGCTCGATGATAATCAACCATCAACTTCTCGAAATGCAGCACAATCTTTCTCAACACACACCCAATCAAGCAAACGCTTATTAGACGACAGAGCGAAACTATTAGGAACAGCTGTTGTGATTGTTGAAGTGCATGGAGAAAAATTTTCAGCTAGAGCACTAATTGACCCAGCTTCAGACTTTTCATTTATTTCAGATAAATTTAGACGTGAATTACAATTACCCACTACACCAATTGTTGCTGAAATTTCTGGAATAAATTAAGTCGTGTCGGCGCAATCAAATAAACTATGTGATGTATTGTTAAGGTCAAGTAACCAACCCAATTTCAAATTGAATATTCAAGCGATTGTTGTACGAACGCTTACAAAAAATTTACCAACCCAGAGTTTGAACCCAATACCCGCAAATGAATTGCAAAATATTCAGTTGGCAGATCCACAATTTTATGAAAGCAGACCAATAGACTTTCTAATTGGAAGTGATGTTTACCCACAGATTGTAAAAACTGGTGTTAGGAAAGATTTTCTTAACACATTAGTTGCTCAAGAAACTGAGTTTGGATGGATTTTAACAGGACCCATTCAAAATTCTCATAGAACCCAACCCATAGTTTCGTACTTTTCTTCTGTCGCGCTTGATAAGGTTTTAACAAAGTTTTGGGAAATCGAAGACATGCCCAAGAAACCCAGTAATGCTGAAGAGGACATAAATTGTGAGGAAAATTACGTAAGAACCACTTGCAAATTATCAAGTGGCCGTTATCAGGTTAATCTACCATTTCGCTACCCACCCGTCACATTAGGAAACTCTCGTCATATAGCAATGGCACAGTTTTTACGAAATGAGAAGAATTGATTAAAGAAACCTGAATTAAAAATCGAGTATGATAGTGCATTAAAAGAGTATATTGACTTAGGTCATATGAAACCCATTCATTACAACCCGAAGACGTCTTCAAACACCCAATACTATCTACCCCATCATGCGGTTGTTAAACTAGATCGCGTTACAACAAAAGTTAGAGTTGTTTTTAATGCCTCTAGCAAAACGTCTAATGGCAATAGCTTAAATGATGCACTATACACTGGTCCCACCCTACAACAAGATTTAGTAGTACTTATCTTGAAATGGCGCTTTTATCAGTTTGTCTTTAACGCCGATATTACAAAAATGTACAGGCAAATTATGTTAAACCCTACCCACACACCCTTTCAATGCATACTCTTTCGTAAAAGCGTCAATGAACCCATTCAAGATTATGAACTTCAAACAGTAACATTTGGAGTTAACTGCGCTCCATATTTATCTATAAAAACCCTACACGAATTAGCCAAAGACATTCAACACACCCACCCGATTGCTTCAAAAATTCTGAAGAGTAATATGTATGTAGACGATGTGTTATCTGGAGGTCACACAATAGAAGAAACCAAAATTGCTCAAACCCAACTGATCTCAGCTCTTGACACTGCTGGACTTCCTCTACGTAAATGGACGGCCAACACAAAGGAATTATTGAATAGTTTACCAGACACACATTTACTTGATGTTGAGCTGCTTACACTACCCGACTCAAATAATGCAAAGACACTAGGCATAAGATGGAATGCTAGGGAGGATACGTTTTTCTTTAGTGTTCCAATTATTGAGAGGAAATCTTCATACACAAAGCGAACTGTTCTATCGCATATAGCACGTCTATTTGACCCAGCTGGCTGGTTAGCACAGATTGTGATTTCTGCTAAAATTATTATGCAGCAAATATGGCAAGATGGTACAGCTTGGGATGAATGTCTAACCCCACACACCCTAATCAGATGGAATAAATTTTTACAATTCTATGATGATATTGATCAAATTCGTATTCCGAGGTGGATTAATTTTACCCCGTCAGCAAAAGTTGAACTTCATGGCTTTTCAGCTGTGGTATATGCTCGAATTACAATCCCAGATGAAACTTGTATCGCAACCCTACTACTCGCTAAAACTAGAGTGGCGCCAATTAAGGTTGTCTCTATACCAAAATTGGAGCTCTGTGGTGCAGTATTATTAGCTAATATTACCCATAATTTAATAATACAGCTGAATCTACCACAACTTCAAACACATTTCTGGACAGATTCATCTATAGTGTTAGCCTGGCTGAGTAAAACACCCAACTCATGGAAAACGTTTGTGGCAAACAGAGTTTCTACCATTCTTGAAACTGTAAGAGTGGATAACTGGAACCATGTTGCCTCACACGAAAACCCTGCTTATGTTGCTAGTTGAAGATGTAATGCTGAAGAGTTGAAGGAGGACAAATTATGGTGGAATGGACCTGTCTGGCTAAAAGAAGACGTTTTGAAATGGCCGAAAAAACAAAAACCATTCGAAACACAAGCTGACGCTAAAATTGTCCACTCGTTCCACACTTCGGCTGATACTACTAACCCTTTAGAAAACAAAATTGATACTCCCTCAGACATATTGCTAAGATTTTCCAAGTTATCGAAAGCTTTACGAGTAATGTCGTATGTCTATCGCTTTATCGATCGAAGATCAGTGACCCGAACCCAGACAACCAAAATTGATAGAATCAGCGTGAATAGAAATAATGCTCAATCCAGCAAAGAAATAATTGAGAGATTGTTCACTCACCCTAGTATTGATCTTGATGCGAGAGAAATAAAATTAACTCAGGATAGACTCATTATTCTATGCCAGTCTAAATACTTTGAAGAAGACTATAACTGCCTTAAAAAACAACACCCACTCAAAAATAAAAGCAGTTTACTCACTCTAACCCCTTTTCTAGATTCTGCCAATATTATGCGTGCAAACGGCCGACTAGCTAGCTCCAATAGTTTAACATATTCTGAAAGACACCCAATATTATTACCCTATAGAAGTCAGCTTGCAAGATTATTAACCCTACATGTGCATATGGTGACTTTGCATGGAGGAAACAAGCTCATGTTAAGAGTATTAAGATCTGGCTACTGGATTCCGAAGCTTCAGAATATTATTAGCTCTGTAATACACAACTGTATACCATGCACAAAATATAAGAATAGACAAGCTACCCAATTTATGACAGCTTTACCGTCAGAACGCACCCAAATTGCAAGGCCATTTTATAATGTTGGAGCTGACTTTGCCGGGCCATTTGATATTATTTATAATGGCAGAAACTGTAAAATACACAAATGTTATGTATGTGTGTTTGTCTGTTTTGACACAAAGGCAATACATTTGGAGCCTACATCAGACCTATCAATCCAAGCCTTTATGGCAGCATTCGCTCGATTTTTTTCGAGGCGGGGATGCCCTGTCGCCATTTACTCCCACAATGGAACAAATTTTGTTGGAGCAAAACAATTGTTGAAGAAAGAACGACAGGAGTTTTTGAAACAATTGAAGGGGTCTGTGGTATCTTCCAGTAGTTTTCAAAATTTGACGTGGCACTTTATACCACCAGGAGCTCCACACATGGGAGGTCTATGGGAAGCTGGAGTAAAAAGCTTCAAGTCCCACTTGAAGAAGCTGAATACTTTGAAGTACACGTTTGAAGAATTAGCTACACTCTTAGCCAGAATCGAAGGATGTCTCAACTCAAGACCTTTAAGCCCGTCCAGTGAAAACCCACAAGATCCTAATCCTTTAACCCCAGGTCATTTTTTGATAGGATCACCCATACTCACCCCTGCAGAGCCCGACTGCAGCCATGCAAATCTCACCTTGGCAAATAGATGGCAAAGACTGAAAATTCAGTATCACAACTTTTGCAGGCGGTGGAAAGATGAGTATCTTAAAGAGCTGCATAAAAGATATAAGTGGAAACACCCTAAACGACAAGTTGAGGTTGATGACATTGTTGTTATTCGACAGGACAACCTACCTCCTAACGAATGGCTACTCGGACGCGTTATTAACACTTACCCTGGTTCAGATGGACGAAGTAGAGTTGTTGACCTACGGACGTCGACTGGAATCTTAAAACGTCCAATAATTAAAATTGTTGTCTTACCCATCCAATAAATTAACCCAGTAGTTGAAAACTAACCCACATATATATTTACTCTTAAACACTAATATTAACCCATGCATACTGAACCTAAAATCTTTGTTATATAACTTAAACATTCTTTACATTATATTAACCAGATCATGACACCTAACCGCAGCAATAAACAAAGACAAGACAAGCACCAACGGATCAGGCATAATGAGGTACGACGCCACTTCGGTTGCGGTCTGTGCCAAGTAGATCACAAGCTAACGACATGCCGGAAGTTCAAGCAAATGAACTTATCGCAGAAATATAAAACTGTGGTAAGTCTGCACTATTGTGTCAACTGTCTTGCGAGGAACCATCTAATTGGGAAGTGCACAAGCAAGGCTCGTTGTCAGAAGTGTGGTAAAAAGCACCACTCTAGTCTACATGGGCCCGAGCGCGTATTGAAGGATATGACTGTTCACCCGTCCGCCTCGTCGTCAGCAGCTAAAAGGACTCCCGGGCCGGTACCCCGTCAATCACCGGTTGTAACAAATACAACTACCATTAGCACCTTTGGGTTACCAAGCTCATTCCAAAAGGTACTTGTGCCTACTGCCCGGGTATATGTGATGACCGATGACGGAAGTATTGCTTTGAGAACTCTCATAAATCCGAGCTCCACGTTATCACGCATCTCAAACGCATTTGTCGAGCGCTACAAATGCCAGACATTTAAAATAGAAGGGCGCAAATACACAAAGGCCACAATCAACCCCAACATGTCATCTAATATAAAATTTGAGATGTATCTGCTGGTTAGTAAAGAGCTACCCAAGAACCCGTACGCTGAACAATTCAACTCTACAATTAAAGAGAAATTTGCAAATTTAACGCTAGCCGACCCCTCTTTTTATAATGACAACGTGGTCGAATTGGAGCTGGGCGGAGATCTTTACAGCAAGATCCTGAAGCCAAGCATCATTCGTGTTGATGGAGGATCCTTGCTAGCCCAAGACTCATCACTGGGCTGGCTCATTATGGGCTCATACTCTGGCTAAGCCCTCACAAAAAAAAAAAAAAAAAAAAAAAGATAATGACCCTAAATGTCGAGGCGGGGATGATGTTCACCTCAGTGAACAATATACTCAATCTTCTTTGCAGCAAGATCCCAACCCTGATAAAACATTAACAACACCCCCAACAAAAAGAAACAGCGTATAAATTGATCATAAAAAGAAGAAAAAGGTATTCTCATTTTTATCATCATAAGCAGAAGTAACAAAGATTTTTGCTACCTGAAAATAAATCGTGGAAGAAAATAAATTGTGAAAAGAAACTGAATTTAAAATTTGTACTATGTATTAATAGCAAACATTATAAATTGTGAAAAAGAATTAAATTTGGAATTTGTATTGTGCTGATCAAGAAAAAAAGGCAAAATCAGTTATATTTCTCAAGGTGAAAATAAATTGAAAACTCAAAAGAAATACCCTTTGTTATAATCAATTTATAAATACGCAACCTCTCTAAATATTTAACTATTACTCTTTAAGTAAGTTATTTATAAAAATTCATATAAATAATTAAATACCTGCTATAATTTAAAGACAATTGTGAAATTTTTAAATTACAAATTGTATTCATATCTATAAAAAAACCCTATACATATGTATATATTAAAATAGAACTGGGTTGTATATACATAATTTAAGTTCAATAAACATATAAATACATTTATAACGTTGAAAGAAAAAAGGCGATGTTCCTAAATTCCTGGAAGTCACAAGTACATAAGTATTGTTGATATATTTTAACCCGTTTAAATAAAAGTGAAATTGCTACCGAATTGATGACGTAGAAATCGGTGGATTCCATTTCTAATCAAGATGATGTCATCAATCATCCAACCGAGTTTTCGAACTCGCTGGAATTACCTGGTTTGCCACCACACAATCTCCAAGTCGGTTCAGTTATCACAATGTTCAGAAATATCAACTAACCACATCTTTGTAATGGCACCAGGTTGGCCGTGAAAAAACTCATGAACAACATAATCGAGGCAACAATTCTAAAGGGAAAGTACAGAGGAGAAAACGTTTTAATACCACGCATTCCAATGATTCCGACCGACATTCCGTTTGAATTTAAACGCATGCAGTTTCCGGTGAGGCTTGCCATCGCCTCACCGGAAACTACATGCGTTTAAATTCAAACGGAATGTCCGTCGGAATCATTGGAATGCGTGGTATTAAAACGTTTTCTCCTCTGTACTTTCCCTTTAGAATTGTTGCCTCGATGATGTTGTTCATGAGTTTTTTCACGGCCAACCTGGTGCCATTACAAAGATGTGGTTAGTTGATATTTCTCAACATTGTGATAACTGAACCGACTTGGAGATTGTGTGGTGGCAAACCAGGTAATTCCAGGATGATTGATGACATCATCTTGATTAGTAATGGAATCCACCGATTTCTACGTCATCAATTCGCTAGCAATTTCACTTTGAATTTTGAAATTTAATTCGTCTTGATGTTTTTCGCCGCCAATGTAGCACATTCATTCAACCAAACTTGGTGTGTGTAATTTTGTGCAATGTTTGGGAACACCTTTTGGATGAGTTCGCTCTTCGATTCAGTGAACTGGCAAAAGTTAACAGGGAATTTAATGTAGCCAGTCGTAATATCAACGGGGATTTTGCCATTACCAATGTCTAGTAATTGTTTTGAAAATACTTCTGCAGATTGGTCGTTCTGCAACTTGACACGCATAATAGCACTTAGTTTGAGTTTTTTGACGTGTTTCTATAAAAAGGTCGACTTCAAGCATGCATTCAATTCATCGGCTGGCGTTGACCGTGGAATCACTGGCGAAGTTTGGCGAAAATCATCTGCCAACAAAATCATCGCGCCACCAAAACGGGTTTGATTGTTTCGCAGATCTTGCATCGTTCGGAGTAATACCTCCAAAGACTTCTTATGCGCCATCGTACATTCATCCCAAAAGATCAATTTGCTCTGCAGCAAAACTTTGGCCATTGCAGAGATCTTGGAAATGTTGCACGTTGGAGTCTCATTTATTTGCATATTTAACGGCAACTTGAGTGCTGAATGTGCAGTTCGACTGCCTTCTAACAACGTAGCTGCAATTTCTGATGAAGCAAGTGCAATTCTATTCTGAGAGCGAATCGTTGCCAAAATCAATGTGATCAAAAACGTTTTTCCAGTTCCACCGGGAGCGTCCAAGAAGAAGATGCCTAGAGTTCCATTGTTCAGAACTTCCATGAGGGTGTCGTACGTATATTTTTGTTGCCGATCCAACAGTGGATTATTCGTTTGAACAGATCCTCTCAGTGCATCACAATCCTATTGTTTTTCGCGTCTCAACTCATGATTAAATGCTTCGTGCATCGGACGATTAGGCGCTGTCAGGCCTAATTAAGATAAGACCTTGTTCGATATCATCACGGACATGTCCTCAATTAATATTAATGCTTCGTTGTGAATTTCTTCGCTCAGTTGCATATGTGGATTTGACGTTCTAGTACGCATCTGATGCAAAATATCATCAGACATGCAGTCTTTGTGTTTGGTCTACAAATCGCTTAGTTTGAATGGGAAGGATGTTGAGATAATTATCGAAAATAATGTTCGTATTTGATGAGCATTTGACGAAATTGCAGCATCTCCAAGGGTGTAATACCAATGGGTGTCATCTCTAACAATCACAAACGTTGACAGGCTTCTCTATATGTGCCACATAATTCACGATTAACAGTTTGCAGATGTTGGAATGATGTTGTACCACGAACCTTGACTAACAACAAACGCAAGTAAAAGCACTCATCGTTGCTTGGATTTACTGTGTAAATGCGACCTAACGCGTCGGTAGGAAATACGTTAGGGTAACCTGGAACCGGATTTCCTTGTTTACGGCGTTGAAATTTCTTTGACGATTGATTCCAAGTATAATAACTCGGCATTTCAGAGTATAGCAGCGTCCGGTCGAAGTCATTATTCTGGCACATTTTAAAACAACTGGTCAATGTTGTAGATGGTGGCCGGTCAGCTCGTTGTAATGCGTTGTCCGCAGTGAAATATACCCATATTCCAGATGTACGGTGAAATAAACAACAGTCGGGTATCTCTTATGAATGGCGAATGAAAAAATGCGCGAAATTACTTCGTTACTGCTAACATTTGATATTAAGTGACCCCGTCATTAGAATTCTCCGCACCAACTCCAATCACAGCCATGCAACTTCCTTTGGTCACATACTTGTAAATGTATTTGATGGATTTCACGGAATGGCATGATTTGACGTAGATGTGCGCTTTTAATGTCTTTGAGAGTAATGGTGAATACGGAACTATGTAACGACTACCAGCTGCAATATCCTTCTGATGCTCTTTCACAATTGCTGATCTTCCGTTATCGGCAATAGATCGGCGACGATACAGTGCATAACCGTCATTTCCGGTAATTGTTTCTGCAACTAACGCCCTTGAATAACGCTTCGAATATTTGCCGTCGGCCATGCACGGATAATTCCTATTTAAAGATCCACAGGGGCCATGAATCATGTTAGTAGTAACCACCTTATGTAAGCCTGGATCTTCCTCTTCATTAGGAATTTCCGCCGATATCACATCATCGATTTCATTGGGTCATATCTTCTCAATCAACCAAATGAAAATATGTGTATGTGGCAATCCGCGTTTCTGCCACTCCACAGAAGACACCCAGCAAAGCGTCTCGCCAAAAACGCGATGCTTCACAATGAAATCCATAAGTGATTTCAGTTTTTGTTTG
>OY776276.1:68871835-68916835 GCA_963675445.1 Linnaemya vulpina | reverse complement strand
AATTGCTGCAACTCGATCGGGGAGTGGTTGTATACCGTTTTCGGTGACGTAATGGCCTAGAAATTGGATTTCGGACTTACCAAATTCGCATTTGTCGACATTAATAGATAGGTTGTTAGCTCGCAATCTGTTGAAAACTTCACAAAGATCCTTACGGTGTTGTTCCATTGATGTTGAAGCGACAAAAATGTCGTCGATATAGGCAAAGGCGACATCCAAGCCGCGCAGCACCTCGTTGATGAGCCTTTGGAAGGTCTGCGCAGCGTTGCAGAGTCCAAAGGTCATAAATTTGAACTCGTAGAGTCCAAAAGGTGTTATTATAGCTGTTTTCGCGACATCCTCGGGGCGGACGGGAACCTGATGAAAGGCCTTCTGAAGGTCGATTTTTGAGAACATTTTCTTACCGTTAAGATTGCTGGTGAAATCTGACAAGTACGGGAGCGGGTATCGATCACGAACAGTTTGTGCGTTTAAAGCACGATAATCACCACACGGCCTCCAAGAACCATTAGATTTTTGCACCATGTGTAGTGGGCTGGACCAGTTACTGCTAGAAGGTTGGCATATACCAGCTTTTAACAAGATGTCGAATTCAGCTCGTGCTGCGGCTAGTGTTTCCGGCGATAAGCGTCGTGCTCGTGAGTATACTGGTTGGCTAAATGTTTCGATATGGTGAAAAATTGTTGACTTCGTAGTCGTGCCATACGGTTTTATTTGCGTGACGTCAGGAAAATCATGTAAAATATCTTGAAACGGATCAGATGCGTTAACTACTGCAGCCTGCAATTGAGAAATTGGTATCGAAGTTTGACAGTTGTCAATGAGACGATTGCGGCGTAAATCAATCATTAAGTCATAGAATCTCAAAAAATCTGCGCCAATTATAGGACTCGTGACATCAGCTATCAAAAATGACCACTCGAATGTGCGTCTTAGTCCTAAATTTAAAACTATGCGCTTCTGACCAAGCACCTTAATTGGCAAACCGTTTGCAGCATACAGTTTGGTGGCGGCAGGTTTAACATCGACAGAACTTGATGTTAACGGAAGGACGGACACATCTGCACCTGTATCAACTAAAACAACTTGTTTGGTTACCGGATCTCTGATTTGTAGACGGAATAATTTGCTATTCGTGGAAGGGTTTCCGCTATTCTCTACCACGAGCGCTTGGCTTCAATCAGATCTTTGAGCTGGAGTGGATGTTACAGTGCTGACCGAACTACGTTTAAGACGGCACGGGCTTCTACACTTTTGGGCATTTCTGCCATATCTTTTATGGTACCAACACTCGCTAGGGTTCGTTGAAGAGTTGGCGTTACTGGCTGAATTGTTTGGTGGTACATGGCGGGGTTGAAAACTTGCTGGGTTACGAGACTGATGACGACTGCGGGAACGTGAGCGAATAGTAAAGTTCTCAAACTGCTTTGTGAGGTTATGAACGGCCTGACGTAATTCATCGATTTCGCTTGAACCTTGTTTAGCAATTGCTCTAATGCTTCTAGCTGACATAGCATCTACAATCGAATTAGCAATTCGAGTAAATTCAGCGGCTGTTCCACTTGACGCGGCGACAACAGGTTGAACAATGTCAGGAAGTCGTTTGATCCATAAACTTTTAAGGGCGGTCTCACCAAGAGTAGGTCCTGCTATACGTTTCATTTCGTAGTAGGGTTCTGACGGCTTCTTGTAGGCGGTTGAGTCTTCGCTGCTCACTATCTGCAAAATGATAAATTATTTTGGTCCGTATGTAACTATAGCGCTCATTTTGAGGCATCTCCGCAATCACTTCCGACAATTGTGAAATTACGCTTGAGTCTAAGGCTGCCAACACTGTTGCTGTCATCTGTTTGTCGCTTGAAATTCCGGACGCAGTGAACCAAAAGTCCATTGTCGTGAACCATGACTCAATGTTAGAGCTGGCCATCTGCGGTAGTGGAAGACGAGCGTACACCACGGAAACATATGCAGCGGCTGGAGATTCTGGACGAGGTTGTTGCGTAACAACCGTTGTTGTCGATGTATTTCCACTGTCGTTTAATTCGGTCATTTTGTATTTTTTCGAAAAAATTCTAGAAATTTGCGTACCGTTACACCGTTATTAAAGGCACTTTGCTTTTGTATAAAACACACGCGTTGTTAAAATTTTTCTGTACCACTAGATCACTTCGGGGTCACCAATTTAGTAATTTTATTAATTACCAATAAAAGAATCTAGTGGTATTTATTTAATTCAGTATGTTTTATTTAATTTAAGGAACTTATTAAAAACTAAAATTAATATGAAATTAAAAAGTATTAAGCGAGTGCCGAGATCTAGTGTACACAAATCGAGAGATACAAAAAGAATGAGAAGAGAATATAAAGTAAATGTAATAAGTAAAAGCGGTTTTCTATAAGAGTTACAAAAGAAGTAACGATTATCTAAAAGAAGTTAACGAAACAAATAAATGGTGACAGGTTGCCACATATATATATATATATATATATATATATATATATATATATTTATATATACATATATACATATATATATATATATATATATATATATATATATATAGATATATATACATATATATATACATATATATATATATATATATATATATATATATATATATACATATATATATATATATATATATATATATATATATATATTGTTACAAAGAGTAGAAATAGATTTAAATAAAACGACAATGTGGCTATATGTACTTGGCAGCACATCCAATTAATCTATAGTTGTCAAAATGTTACAACCCTGGTCAACACTATGTAGATAATATTCAAATTAACGGAAATGGAATACTCCAGAATATACAAGATCATTCAAGGCTGTGCCAATAAGAGTAAACCACAACAACAACAACAAACATAGCAACATAAATGCTAAGAGATGTTCAATGGCAAATCTTCAGCGTCGACTACACCCTTAGTGATCTTGTATGCAAGTATTCGCTGCTAATAAAGCTAAATAGATTCGCAAGAATACACAGCCATATACAAGTAGAAGAAACAAAACCACACACTCATTCATACAACCACTCATAGTTACCATAGGCAAAACACACAGAACACTCATACATTCAACCACAGATAGTTACCATACGCAAACCAAACAAGTCAGCATTGTTATGTATACAAACACACACATGTCAAGTAAAAAACAACCACCATACCCAGAACTTTCGCGAGGTTACCAGACGACGTCATTTTTGCTATATAAGGGCGCTACCAGAGCTCAGCGGGAATCAGTGTGATTTCAAATATAGACGTGTTAACATCGCTGAGGGTTGAGTAGTACAAATACTCGTGTAAATAAAGTAATAAGTAAAGAGTTGCCGCATTATATTTCTAAAATTAATTTTTCCGTGTTTTAATTTGATGCAATAAACGAATCCTTGAAGGATAAGTAATAAAACCGTTTTTACGAAAAGGTCTAAAAACGTAACAATATATATATGTTTGATTTAATGGATAAAATTGAATTCCTCGAAATTTTCTTAAATGATAAAATGGTAAAATTGCGATTGATAAAACTAAAGCAATTCCTAATTTATTAGGAATTGAACATAATATATATATATATATATATATATATATATATCTATATATATTATAATATTAATAAAGCTTATGGTCGTTTTTTCAGGATATAAAAATTATGAATTACGAATTATATATATATATATATATATATATATATATATAATTCATATATATATGAATTATATATATATATATATATATATATACATATATATATATATATATATATATATATATATACATATATATACATACATATATATATATATATATATATATATATATACATATATATATATATATATATATATACATATATATACATATGTATATATATATATATATATATATATATATATATAGACATACACACATATATACATACATATATGCATATACAAACATACACACACACACAAATATATATATATATATATATATATATATGTGTATATGTATATATATACATATATATATACATATATACATACATATATATACACACATACATACATATATATACACATATACATACATACATATATACACATACACACACATACATATATATATATATATATATATATATATATATATACATATATACATACATACATATACATACATATATACATACATACATATACATACATATACACACACATACAAATACATGTACATATATAACTACATATACATCCACACACATATACATACATCGGAGATAGATAATATAAAAAAAAAGCATTATTCGTACATCGGAGATAGATAATATAAAAAAAAAAATTATGATATAGTTGAAGAATTATTTTAGAAAGATATTATAACATCTAATGATAAGAATAGGCTAAAAACAAATGCTACAGTTGCTCCTCGTATATATGGATTACCAAAAATTCATAAAGAAAATTTTCCATTCATGTTAAAATTTTTTTATATTAATAATATCAATTACAAAATATTAAAAGAATTGTTTGTTAACACATACACATCGTTTTCATTACATTATTATATATAACTAAAATTTATAATATTTATGAATTTTGTAGTTAGTATGTTTTAATATTTAAAATTAACTAATTTATACTTTTTATACATTTTATGGTTAGTATTTTTTAGTATAAAAAATTTTTGATAAAAAAAATTTGTATATATATAAATATAATTGAAAAGAAAATTTTTGACAATATAAAATAATTTCCTGAAGAAGCTAACCGAAGGCTAGCGAAATATCGAAATATATACTAATATAAAATAACCTCAAAACTTAAACAAATCTATTAAATACTATAATTTGTTAATGTGGCAAAAAGTTTGTTTTACTATAAATTGTTAATATTGAAAAATTATTTTATGTTATTGAATTTGAAAAACAAATATTGTGAATAGTTTTTTATGTCATGTTTCAAAACCATTTGTCTATAAAATTTTAATAATTTTTATTTCCCGAAGATGTTAACAAGCTGTTAACGAAATATCGAATAAAAATTAGACCATATATAATTTGATAAAAAACGACCATAAGCTTTATTAATATTATAATAAACTGATAAGGTCAATATATACATATATATATATATATATATATATATATATATACATATGTATATATATATATATATATATATATATATATATATACATATGTATATATATATATATATATATATATATATATATATATATGTATATATATACATATATATATATATATATATATATAAATAAATATATATATATATATATATATATATATATACATATATATATATATATATATATATATATATATATACATATATATATATATATATATATATATATATATAAATATATACTCATATATACATATAGAAAATTAAAATAGTCATATCGAATAAAAGTTGTCTGTTGGTTTCATAGCTTACTACACTTATTATAAAGTGTTTTTTTTATATCATTTGTGAGTTTTTATATAAATTCCCAAATGGTTTATAAACGTTTTTTCATAGGATAGGTGATTTAATACTTTTCAAAACCGTGGTTTTGTGAACCAATCTATTATTAGTCGTTTTCCCTTTTTTCAGTATCCCAATTAATTTAATAGGTGTGTAAACAAAATATTTTCCAACTAATAATGGAAGTAATATTATAAATAGTTACAGTATCACATTTTTTTTTTTTTAAATTAATAATTAAACAAAAAAAAGTTATGAGAAAAATGAAGTGTAGCGTGTGAAATTCACGGTTTTTGTGTTGGTAAGTACCCTGGTCAACACTAAATAGATAATATTAAAATTAACGGAAATGGAATACTCCAGAATATACAAGATCATTCAAGGCTGTGCCAATAAGAGTAAACCACAACAACAACAAACATAGCAACATAAATGCTAAGAGGTGTTATTCTTAATGATCTTGTATGCAAGTATTCGCTGCCAATAATACTAAATAGATTCACAAGTATACACAGCCATATACACGTAGAAGAAACAAAACCACACACTCATTCATAAAACCACTCATAGTTACCATAGGCAAAACACACAGAACACTCATACATTCAACCATACATAGTTTCCATAAGCAAACCAAACAAGGCAGCATTGTCATATATACAAACACACACATGTCAAGTAAAAAAAAACAACCACCATACCCAGAACTTTCGCGAGGTTACCAGACGACGTCATTTTTGCTATGTAAAGGCGCTGCCAGCACTCAGCGAGAGTCAGTGTGATTTCAAATATAGACGTGTTAACATCGCTGAGGGTTGAGTAGTACAAATACTCGTGTTAAGTAATAAATAAAGTGTTGCCGCATTAAATTTCTTAAATTAATTTGTCCGTGTTTTAATTTGATGCAATAAAACGAATCCTTGAAGGATAAGTACTAAAACCGTTTTTACGAAAAGGTCTAAAAACGAAACAATATATATATATACTCATATATACATATAGAAAATTAAAATAGTCATATCGAATAAAAGTTGTCTGTTGGTTTCATAGCTTACTACACTTATTATAATGTGATTTTTTTATATCATTTGTGAGTT
Organism: Linnaemya vulpina; assembly: GCA_963675445.1. Taxonomy (NCBI): domain Eukaryota; kingdom Metazoa; phylum Arthropoda; class Insecta; order Diptera; family Tachinidae; genus Linnaemya; species Linnaemya vulpina. Next base: position 68,910,249 of record OY776276.1, on the reverse strand, counting down.
TTTATATAAATTCCCAAATGGTTTATAAACGTTTTTTCATAGGATAGGTGATTTAATACTTTTCAAAACCGTGGTTTTGTGAACCAATCTATTATTAGTCGTTTTTCTGTTTTCAGTATCCCAATTAATTTAATAGGTGTATAAACAAAATACTTTCCAACTAATAATGGAAGTAATATTATAAATAGTTACAGTATCACATTTTTTTTTAAATTAATAATTAAACAACAAAAAAGATGAGAAATAAAGTGTAGCGTGTGAAATTCACGGTTTTTGTGTTGGTAGGTACCACAGGCGTATCAGCAGAACGCGCTGGCATAGACGAACGAAGTGGGTGACAAAAAAGGGCTGGTAAAAATAAGCAGGTAATCTGTATTTAATTCAAAAAGAAAGGAAAATGGCACGCACCTGTTGAGCAAAGACACATGTATCAGAGAACGAAATAGTGTACAAAAAATTTTAATATACACCTTCAGTACAATGTACACCCTCAATACATTATAGACATTGCCTTTCTTTTGTTGTGTACACCTTTCGTTGCGTACACCTTCTGCTTGTGTATGACTATGCCTGTACTCGTGTAAACCTCGTGTATGTGCTTTTTCAAACAAACACATGAATGGTGGAGGCAAAGACTATATAATATAAAAATGTTGCACTTCCATTAAAGACTTGCACGAGTGTAACTGAAAGTATCACCAAAACAAATACACCATATACATGTCTGTTACTATGGATACAAATGATCGAATGAGTGTAACAGATATGGTTTGGTTTTGTTTTTGCACACTCAATCTACTCATAAAAACAAGAGCGGTTATTTGTTGTTTTGCATTCAATACCAATTACATTAGTTTTTTGTTCTCAAATAACTGTGGTACCACAAATAATTCAGATATATTTGTTTGTACCACAAATAACAATGCTATGTATGAAATAATTTTTTTTTTCTCTTTTATATAAAATTATATGTATAACTCAAACACTGTTGCCAGAAGTGCAGTTTTATCTGGATTTTGCAGATTTTTCCACTTCAAAAAGAGATATGAAGATTTTTGTTAAAAAAACGCAGATTTTTTAACTAAAATAATAAAGAAATTTTTTTTTTTTTCTTATATTGCTACTACCTTTTATTTTTTATGTACATATGAACGAAAATAACAACCGTTCATGTAAAAAAATACAAAAGAAAGTTGCAAACACCAACAATTTTAATCAGTTAAGTGTCAACTGAAATTACTTTAGAAAAAAAGTTATAACGGTTGTTGATACGCAAACCAAGTGCAAAATGACATATGTGCATACATACATGTGTATATACGACTGAATTTGTTACTTGTTTCGTTATTTTATTTATTTAAATACACATATGTACAGACGTAGGCGTAATTTGTTTGAGTGAGATATAAAAAAGTTGTTTTGAAAAAATTTTGTAGATTTTAAAAATAAAGTGCAGATTTTGCCAATTTTTTTTTAATTGTTCAATTTTGCAGATTTTGTCCCTAAAAATTCTGGCAACACTGAACTCAAATCATTTTCCGCTTTTTTGCTTCAGGTCGGGATTTTTTTTTATAAGCGCGGCAAATGTTTTCCTTTAAATTAGTCAGGTACGTAGACATATTTCACCCAAACTCGCGAAGATGTTTAACAAAATTGTATGTATTTTAGTCGAATATAAATCTTCTCTATGTCCTATGATTTTGTAATTATTCAGAGATTAATGGAAAAAGATTCAAGTAAAGAGTTGGCGCTCCTTGTTGCTACAAGGGGCTTCAGTGCTCGTAGCGAGTACTCCGACGTCAGCCTTATTGATGTTTTGTTTCCTACATTCCACATATTTGATCAATGTGAAATATGTCTACGTACCTGACTAATTTAGAGGAAAACATTTGCCACGCCTATAAAAAAATCCCAAGCTGATGGAAAAAACCGCAAAGGATTTGAGTTTACCGCATCAAAATTAGGTGCTGCTGAGAAGTGCAATCAAGTGGATTTTCATTATATTGTAGGTATTTTACAAAGTAGTGTGGTAAAATTTTTATTTAAAAATAAAGAATATTGAAATAAAAGAAAAACTGATATGATAAAAGGGCGAAGCAAGATATGGGACTGCTTTGCCCTTATTAAAGATGAAAATGATATTGAAGTGACAAATTTTGTTGCATGTAAAACATGCAACAATGTGTATAAATATAATAAAAACGCTCTTTCAAATTTAAATAAACACAAGTGCTATACAGTATTAAAAACAGAAAATGGTTTAATTGAACCAAACCAAGAGGCTAAAAAGGCTTGTACAGATGTTTTGACCGAATGGATTCTTGGAGATATTCGTCCATTCTCGTTGGTTAAAGATAATGGACTAAAAGAGTATTCGAAATTAATATTATCTCTTGGAAATAAATTTGGAACAAATGTTAACCTAGACTCACTTTTACCGCATCCAACAACAATCCATAGAAATGTTGATAATAGTTATTCCGTACATTTTGCAAAGCTAAAGTCAGAACTATTATCCCTACGAGAAATTGGTTACACTCTGAATTTCGTACCTTGCTGTAACGGTTCATTTTGTGGTGGAGGGTGAAAGTAAAAGCAAGCTGTTAGGAGTGAAGTCTATGAAAGGAATTGCTAATACTGGTAAGCTATCAGTGATTTAAAATAAAATTAAAGAAATTAGTAAACAAATTTGTACACTATACAATTATCTATGGACTAAAAGTTTTTCAAAAATTTCGTACCTTGCTGTAACGGTTCATTTTGTGGTGGAGGGTGAAAGTAAAAGCAAGCTGTTACGAGTGAAGTCTATGAAAGGAATTGCTAATACTGGTAAGCTATCAGTGATTTAAAATAAAATTAAAGAAATTAGTAAACAAATTTGTACACTATACAATTGCCAATTGTATTTCAAAAATTTCAAAATGTAGCACGTTACTTAAATTTGCTTCTACAAATAGATATTTCAAATTTCGTAGTTATAAAACATATTAAGCATCGCAACTACCTTCGATTTAAAAATGTTTTAATATTTTTTACTAAAATTAATACTACTTTTACTTTTTTATTTTGTGCTAGTTTCCTTATTATACAAATTTTATAAAAATCACTTTGAGTAGCTGTCAATTCACAGAAAAAAGGATCAGAGCTAAGTCTTAATTTTTTAACCACAAGCAAATGAATAAAATAATTGATAGTCAGTGGAATAGAATTCATTATTATTGGGAACTTTTTAACTCGATAAACACTTGTCTGAATTAAATGTTTTTATCTAGTGGTTAAGTTTTTGGTAAATATTTGTCCAGATTTAACCATAACTTCACAAAATATTATCTGATATGGATTAATGCCAACCGAAGTATATGCGCCTGCAATTCATTGGTCTTATACCAGCCATTTAGCAGTGATATTTATATTTTTAGATTAATTTTATTCGTTCCATTGTGTTGACATTAAATAAATATCTTAATTAATGATTTTAACTTTAAATGAACGCTGGAGGTGTTATATCCTATTATGATAACTTCGTACTATAATAAACATTAATTATAAGAAATTTTTTTTTTGCTTAACAATTTAACCCGTTATTGTTTATGTTGACATTTCCACCAAGCTGGTTATGTGCCAATAATAATATATCCTTCTTTTCCTTTGGAAATCGTAGTTCACGCCCTGCTAATCTGGCTGAATCCAACTCACGCTCGGCTTGAGCCAATTCATGTCCTATAGCGCCTGGGTTCTCTTGTTCTCGTGCAATCCAATCCAAGGCCATTTGCGCACGCATATCATCATCAAGACTTCTGTTGGAATAGTGTGCTACTACTTCTTGACGTGAGCATTGACGTTCTCGCATTGCCTTTAGTGATCCATTCCAATGAAGCAGCTGAAAAACAGTCATAAGTTCTTGAAACTCCAACATAGTTCGGCCCTTATTGGATTCAAGCATAAATCTGAAAAAAAATGCTTTGTTATATTATACGCTCTATGCAAACTTAATACACATACACATACTTATTTATTTATTTATGTATTACCTATAAAACGTAGAAGTATGTAAGTTTTGAATAGCTATGCACTACGATGTTATACAAAATTATTAATTAATAGAGTAATTTTTGTGAATTATATGGTTTTGTTTACAATATGGTCATGTATACAATTGGTTTCGTCGTGAGTTTTGTGCAAAAGTTAATATTAGAATAAGAAGAAAGAACCACAAAATTATTATTTAAAACATTAGATATGTCTTGAAGTCAAATTAAGAAGAGTCGTTTCATTCTAACACTGCATTATTATATGTACTCGCTGACAGAAATAATTATCACTTGGGAATGGCTTTCGAAAATCTCAGGGTTAGGGAAAGCTAAATGTCGAATATTACAAGACGAAATTGTATACGTTTTCGCAAAGTAAATTAAAATTTAACAGCTACGAGTATATGAACTTTTGGGCACTATAAATTCAACTCTGATCGTCAGAAAACAGCTCCCCGTTGTCCACCCACAATAACTTATACATATTGTATACACATGTACAAGCTAGGCATATGTATATACAAAACACACAATAAATATACACGTCTGTACGTGCACACCATAGTACATACCACACTCACGTGTGGTATTTGGTTAAAACAGTACAATGTTCTCATAACTGCTCGCCATACTTTTGGAAAATTGTGTTTGCAAAATACGAGCCTGCGAAAAATACAATGAATTTCATGTTTATATGCACGTAGTCTGTTTAATATTGTTTCGTAAGTGTTCCAACATCATCATACAATATAGATCCTCAATATAGATTGAGGAAAAACTAGGTTAAAAGTGAGAGATACATTTTGTAATATTATTCATACCAACTGTAACACAACATGATGGGGGAGAAACAGTGCTTTGTGCAGTGGGATTTTTTGTGCCATAAAATGTAATGATGCAGTTTTGTAGAAAATTGATTCAGTATGAAAAATCTATAAATTGTATCCCAAAAAGAAGTTTATTTGTCTTTGAAATATTTGTCTTTCAAAATATTGAAAACTGTTTACGCACTTCTGTAGTGTTTGTACGTAAGATAATTTTAATGCTCTGATTTAAATAATTTTTTTTTCAAATATAGCCTTTTCTGCATATTTTAAAAGAAGAATTATAAATTTTACTCATATGGTTTAAAAGACATGATAGAATAATATTTGTTCCATAATGTAAAGGATTCCTCGGTCGTGCTAGGTGCTCCCGCTTTAATAAAATTAAAGGTAAGATTCCATAGTATCAATTTAAAAAAAAAGTTTATTCAATTAATAATCTTTTATAATATCATAAAATTTTCCTACCAATTCATGAAATTTTTAAAAATGACAAAAAGATATGGCATACTTTTAGGAACGTCCTGATGTAAGCAATAAAACTTTGTTACTGGCATGTGTGGTTCCGTTCAATCTACAGACGATTTTTCAAGAACAATATTGGCGAAATAAAAGTCCGTCATCAACATGATTCTGCCGTCCTATCTCTTTTGAATTTACCAAAGAAGCAAAGGAAAAAGTGCTAAGCCTTGTTAAAAAAATTAAATTAGATATTGCTGCTTTAAAAAATGCCGAAGTTGTAGCGTGCGGGAAGCAATTTTCGAGCAAGCATAATTTCGTGTTTACTATGTTAGATGGCAAGACAGCTCAAACTATTACAGATACATCTTCAGGTCTACTAACGATGTAAATACGTCCAGATTCTTTTCTACCCATGCAGTTGTTGCCGATGTAACTGGTGTAGAGGAGCAACTAATTGATCGATTTCGCATTACACTACATATAATAACTTGTGGGAAAAAATTAATTCCTTGAAGTTCAAGAATTTTGCTCAAGATGCAGCAAAACTTTTTGTTCAAATATGTATATAGTTGGTATTATATGCCAGTAACAGTACACAAAATACTGATACGCGGAAAAGATATCATGGATGCAGCAATACTTTCAATTGGCATGCTTTCTGAAGAAGCCAGAAATAAAGATTACAGAAATTATAGGTTAAGGTTCTCCAGAAAGTGTGATAGAGTTTCAACAAACATTGTCAGATCCTTTTATAAGTAGCAATAGATGTCAACCCTATATACAGGTTCTGGAACTTGGTGATTTATGTAGTTACAGAAATGATAGATGACAAATAAAAGTCTATATTTAAATCCATGTATTGAAATTGATTTATAAAATAATTAGTTTTGGTAAAGAAACAAAAGGGTGTGGGAAAAAATATAATATATGTTATATGGGCGGATGTGGTAGGCGTTAATTGAGGTAATAAAAGCTCTCTGCCAAATTTCTAAAACTTTGAGCAAAAAATATATTTTGGTTTCTATAGGCGGTGGGCAGTGGACGTGGCCAATTTTAATGACACTTTATATTTTTCTTAATTGAGCTAACCAAAGACTCAGAGCGAAATTTCAACATTCTACGAGCACTTCTTATATATTTTGCCAAACATTGTATGAACAATTCCCACTGTGCGTTGGGCAGGGAAGGTCTGCAAAAATAGGTTTCATTTCGGTTTATATTTAATGATGAGATAAACACTGACGACTTATGCATCCGTTAGTCTTTCAAATCCTTTTACAGCTGATTCGAACACATTTGGGTTGCGGCTGATGTTAAGGAACCATTGAGGTCGGTTAAATTTGTGTGGTGTATTTCGGTAAGGAGTGAAACAATAACTAGAATCTTTTTAGATATAGAAATGCTTCAGAAGCTGAATTGATGAGTGGACTTACAGTTCATAGTGCTTTATCGACGCATATATCCATCATTGCTACACAAAGAATAGTTTAGCTATAAATAGCATTTGACGCATTTTTACACGAGTTTAGGTAGAATAATTTTAAATAGAGTTATTTATGGCATATGAAAGTCATGACTCATATGATATACTTGCAGCTGAGTGATTTAGATGTGCATTAGCTAGTATGGCTGCATTTTCTGCTCGATGTAAGAAGAAGAAGAAGAAGAGAAGTTTCAAAATATACAGGTGAACTGACATTTGCAATTCCTGTAGGTATCTGACGTTTCCATACTTTACTTTTTGACTGAACGAAAAAGATCATCAACGGACAATGAAAAGAAAACGTTCGTTTTGGCAAAGAGAATATATTTTATATCTGTCCTTTGTAACTTAAGTATGAAAGAAGAAGCATGCGAACATACCGCCTACTAATGTGTGTTTCAAAAAATTGCGATATTTCTATTTTAATCGTTCATCTATCGTTGAAGATCCTTAATGTTGGAATCCGAATCTTTACAAATGGGAATATTTAGAAGTTTGAGAAAGCTTCAAGCACAAGAGGTTTTTTGTATTGTTCGAAAATATCCGTGCATGTCATTGCAAAGCCATCACTTTCTGATGCCCAATTTTTGAGAATATCGTGAGATTCTTCAATTTTCTTCAATATTTAATTATATTTTGCATTTACATAATATAAACAATATTGGTCGAAAGGATTCTAGAAATTCAAAAAATTATGAAAGATTTTGTTTTTCCAATTGTAAACATTGTAAAGAATACTGTGGAAGATCCAAGTTTATCCAGGAATGCCCTTTACGCCAGATTCGATGACATTTGCTTATTTCTTGTTAAAATATACTGTGAACATAAGATTGTAAAATAAAACTTTAAAACTTTGTACTAGTTGATAACATAACATTTTCAAAAATTAATTCGGAATAACAATCAATGTTGACATTACAGAAGTGAATTACAGTAGGTTACGAAATAATAATTTGCCATTATTCTTCCTATAAAATTTCAGATAAAGTATGTTCTAGAGGAAGATAGCAACTTTGTGAGAATGCTACATAACGTAAATACGAGAGGAAAGTTCGCTTCATTTTGCTATTTTATACAAGGACACATTTGGAAGGAGAAAGAACTTTTGGAGCCATTACGCTCTAAGAGTAGACGTCATAACGTATGTAATATACTATATTACTCGCTACCATATTTAAACTTCCAATCAACAGCATTCGAAAATATTTTTTTAGCTTCCATTTTAAACTCGAGCTATGTGAAAAAGTTTGGACCAAATAAGTGCCTTAAAGGTCGTTCTGAAAGATATAGAAGTAAAGTTACCGAATTGAAGTAGGCAAAAAGTTTATTTTATACTTTGCTCAGGCGATAATTTAGCTTTGAATAGTAGTCACTACTACGTTTAATGTACAGAATCTAAAGAAAAGGCTAAAGAACTATGTTTCGAAATGTTTCATTTATTTAAAACTACTGATATATTAAAGAACTGAAGTGAATGATAAGAATAAATCAGTTGTAGAAGACTCTATATTTAATGAAATTCTCTCATTTCATGTTATAAGCAATTACGCATGCGATGTAATGCATGGTATCTTTGAATGCATGCGTCACAATAATTTTATTGAAGTGTTATCTTACTTCATATTAAAAAAAATATTTTGACTTAAAATTACTTAATCGCCGCCTGAAACACTTTAACTTTGGCATATTTGAAGAAATATATCGTCCCAGTGAAATATTAATTAATTATCTTAAGCTCCGGTTGTTTAATGGCACCAACTAGCTCACCAAGCACCACCAGGGCGGATCCCAACCCACAATCGGAAAGAGATACTAACAATGAAAAGGATAAAAACTACACTACTAAAAACGTAACAACACAAATGGAAAGACTTGGGAGAGAGAACTAGGTGAATTTTCCCTATTCGCCCACCCTATCTGGGTCACAAGTCTCCTAAATTATAATTTCTTTGGTCTCCCTAACCCACACTCCCACCTCTTTACCCAGTCATTCATATATGTTATTGAAAAAAAAATTTAACTAACAATTCAACATTTCTAAATTCTAATAATAACTATTTTAACTTACAACTAAATTGACAAAAGAAAAAAAACTTACATTAACAAGGAAATAAACTTAAACTAAATTTTGCTTCTGGCTAATGAACGAAACTTAAAGCAAAATTATCATAATGAATTAAAAATTCACAAATAAAACAACAAATAAAACATTCTATAGAAACCTACTCCTACAAGCCTGTAAAGCGAAAGACAAATACTCAACTCAAACCTTTATTTTAAACCCTACCTAAAGGAGCTCTCTTAGGCGGTCGTTGTGTTTTAAATATCTGGACAATTTTCACAAAAGCACACTAAATATAAAACTCTCTTCACAGATTTCTTGATGCTAATTATCGGATTCAAACAGATAATAAAATAAAAATGAAAAACTATCTAAATTTTCTTTAGTTTCTTAATAGGCACTACTTATTCTTCTATATATACAAATACAAATATATATACTAGACCTAATACAAATTCAAAAGAAAATATTATTCTGTCTATAGTAATTAAATAACAGTCTTTCTTTTATATTTTTAATATTTTTATGTCCTGGCAGGACAAAAATTATGACACTTCACCGCGTAATACACAGCTTTTGCTTTGAGCTTTTTTCCTCCGATAATTAGCAAAATGGGGGCGGAATGAACTGATATATACATATATTTATGTATGTATATAATTTGCTGCTAAGCGTATAACTTGAGAACGGCTTGACCGATTTCGCTAATTTTTTAAATGTGTGTAGTAGTCTGAAAAAGGTTTAATTGGAAAAGTTGCTTGGAAAATTAAAAAATTCTGAAAAAGCTAAAATTATGTTTTTCTATGGATTTTTTTATTTTTTTATAGATGCTGTTCAAACTTAGTACGAATAACGTCTTAAGCTCGGAAAATATGCATGTTCAAGTTTAATTGACCACTTCCATTTTTACGTCCACTTTATCGCCATACCTAACATACGTATTATTTGTTTGTTGGTCGTAAAGAAGTTTTAAATTAAGGCAATTTGTAATTTTTTAATGTACTATCGATTCTTCTTTTTTGTTTCGATCATTATATCATATGAAAATAAGTCATTCGGTTTTTACTTCATTATCAAATGAAAATAACTCATTTGTTTTTACTTTTGTGTTGCTCGCGATCTGTCCAACAAATACTGTTATTTTATTATTCTTCAAACATATTTTGCCACGTGTGCAAATGTCGCTTGATTTCTTATTGTCAATTTGTAAATAGAGATAAACGATTACAAAGTGAAAAATTCAATTAAGTTGTGATTCTATTGTGAAATATCAGAAAAATATTAAAGTGTTTCCGCAAAAGTAAATTTTTGCAACGGTGGTTACATAGTTACGACAAATCTGGTTAAATTGTGATTCTGTCTTAAAAAACATCAGAAAAATATTAAAGTGCTCCCAAATAAGTGAATATTTGTAACAGTGGTTAGTTTTATTTAATTGTGAATCCGTTGTAAGTTCATCGCAATCACTCCAGGAAATTAAATAAATTTCATCATTTCATCTCAAACAAATTTACAGGCTATAAAGTAAGAACAAAGTGTATAGTAGCATTACAATGCCGCCAACAAAACGTTGCAATATGGGTCGTAGAACACGCAATGCTACAATCCAAATGAATTTTCAAAATAATCGAACTGCAGAAGAGTGCGAACAGCGAAATAGAATGGAAAGGAATCGGTTAACACAAGCACGTTTAGCCCGTACACAAGAAGAAAGAGAAAATGCAAATGAAGCTGATATGCATCCATTGATTTTGGCAACGATTCGCTCTCAGAATGGAATTGCACTTGCAATTGCTTCATCAGGAATTGCAGCTACGTTGTTGGAAGGTGGTCGAACTGCATATTCAGCACTCAAGTTGCCGTTAAATATGCAAATAAATGAAACTCCAACGTGCAACATTTCCAAAAAATATGCAATGGCCAAAGTTTTGAAGCAGTGCAAATTGATCGTTTATGATGAATATACGATGGCGCATAAGAAGTCTTTGAAGGCATTACACCGAACGATGCAAGATCTGCGAAACAATCTAACCCGTTTTTGTGGCGCGATGATTTTCGCCAAAAGTTGCCAGTGATTCCACGGTCACCTCCAGCCGATGAATTGATTGCATGCTTGAAGTCGATCTTTTTATGGAAACACGTCAAAAAACTCAAACTACATTAAATTCCCTGTTAACTTTTGCCAGTTCACTGAATCGAAGAGCGAACTCATCCAAAAGGTGTTCCCAAACATTGCACAAAATTACACACACCAAGTTTGGTTGAACGAATGTGCTACATTGGCGGCGAAAAACATTGATGTAGACGAATTAAATTTCAAAATTCAAAGTGAAATTGCTAGCGAATTGATGACGTAGAAATCGGTGGATTCCATTACTAATCAAGATGATGTCATCAATCATCCTGGAATTACCTGGTTTGCCACCACACAATCTCCAAGTCGGTTAAGTTATCACAATGTTGAGAAATATCAACTAACCACATCTTTGTAATGGCACCAGGTTGGCCGTGAAAAAACTCATGAACAACATCATCGAGGCAACAATTCTAAAGGGAAAGTACAGAGGAGATAACGTTTTAATACCACGCATTCCAATGATTCCGACCGACATTTCGTTTGAATTTAAACGCATGCAGTTTCCGGTGAGGCTTGACAATAACAATGACAATAAACAAATCACAAGGACAGTCATTAAGTGTTTGCGGCATTAACTTGGAAAATCCATGCTTTTCGCATGGTCAATTGTATGTCGCCTGTTCCCGTGTTGAAAAACTATTAGCTTTCTTTGTTTACGCGCCAGACAACAAAACAAAAAATTTCATGAAATTTATTTTTTATTTCCTGAAGAAGTCACACAAAGGAGTGCCGAAATATCGAAAACCAATTTATAATTTAATAAAAATAAAGAGACCTTAAACTTAAAAATATTACTGCATATTATTAATCAAAAAGAGGTAAAAAACTAGAAGAACATTACATTCATCCCAAACGATCAATTTGCTCTGCTTCAAAACTTTGGACATTGCAGATTTCTTAAAAATATTGCACGTTGTATGCAGTTCGACCGCCTTCCAACAACGTAGCTTCAACTCCTGATGAAGCAATTGCAAGTGCAATTCCATTCTGAAAGCGAATCGTTGCCAAAATCAATGGATGCAGATCAGCTTCATTTGCATTTTCTCTTTCTTCTTGTGTGCGGGCTAAGCGTGCTTGTGATAACCGATTCATTTCCATTTCATTTCGCTCTTCGTGCTGTCCTGCAGTTCGATTATTTTTAAAATTCATTTGGTTTGTAGCATTGCGTTTTATACGACCTATATTGCAACGTATTGTTGGCGGCATTGTAATGCTACTATACACTTTGTTCTTACCGCATAACCTGTAAATTTGTTTGAGATGAAACATTGAAATTAATTTATTTTCCTGAAGCGATTGCGATGAACTTACAACAGATTCACAATTAAGCAAAACTAACCACTGTTACAAAAATTACTTATTCGGGAGCACTTTAATATTTTTCTGATGTTTTTTACGACAGAATCATAATTTAACCAGATTTGTCGTAACTATGTAACCACCGTTGCAAACATTCACTTTTGCGGAAACACTTTAATATTTTTCTGATATTTCACAACATAATTGAATTTTTCACTTTGTAATCGATTATCTCTATTTACAAATTGGCAATAAGAAGTCAAACGACATTTCCACAAGTGGTAAAATAAGTTTGAAGAATAATTAAATAATGGTATTTGTTGGACAGGCCGCGAGCAACACAAAAGTAAAAACAAATTAGTTATTTTCATTTGATAATGAAGTAAAAACCAAATGACTTATTTTCATATGATATAATGATCAAAGCAAAAAAAAGAAGAATCGATAGTGCATTAAAAAATTGCAAATTCACGACAAACAAACAACAAATAATACGTATATATATATATATATATATATATATATATTTATTTAAATATAAATATATATATATATATATATATATATATATATAAATATAAATATATATATATATATATATATATATATATATATATATAATATATATATATATATATATATATATATATATATATATATATATGTATATAGAAATATGTATATGTAAATAATATATATATATATATATATATATATATATATGTATATATAAATAAAATATGTATAAAAAATTTTTTATATTATATGTATATCGTAATGATATACATTTTTGTTTATCCAACAACAACACAAGTATTATTTACGCACTAATATTTTTCGCTTCGGACAAAGAATTTAACCCTTTCCTTGTCCCCATACAAAAAAAACTTATGTCGTACGTCCAAAATATAATATTTTTAACGGTTTTTACGCACTGCTTTTCGGTCCTTATATTAAGATATTTAATTTCATGAAAGTAGAAACGGTGTTTCGTAAAAAAAATGTGAAGCATATGTGATGCACAGACATTTTTAATCAGACGTTCTGTGCACCACATGGGATTCACACAGTTTAAAAACAAAAATATAGCGTATAAGTATAATTTCACTATTATCAGAGCTACATAATGCACTCAAAGGCTTTTTATGGCCAAAAAAGAATGAGAAGCGACGATTCCGACAGTAATGAAGAGGATCCCTTTCGAGATAGCGGTGATGATTATGTTCCTTCTGATTTAAGTAATTCATCATTTTCAATACCTGACGAAATAGAAGAAAACTATGAAGAACATTATAAATCTGAAGATGAAGAATTGAAGCAAAATCCATCTACATCGGCAGCATCAAGAATTCCCGAGTCACAGCAATGGAGCTCCACTTTCGAAGCAGGGGAAAGATTAAATTTTATTGAAAGATATGCTTTAAAAAACGTGTTACGGTTGATAACGGGGAACCCATGCCAATTAACATATTTAAAATGTTTTTTGATGAAGAAATTATGGAATTGGTGATTAAAGAGACTAACAGATAAGCAAGACAATTTATTGAAAATAATCAGCTTCGACGTAACTCCCGTATGATGATCAGATGTAACAATGACTGAAATGAAGAACTTTTTGGGGTATTATAATTATTTCAGGTCTTATCAAATATCCGAACATGGAAGACTATTGGAAGAAAGATTATATTTACTATCCTCCATTGTTTCATAAAATTAATATGACCTACTTTAATTTTAAGACACTGGCATGTTAGTAATAATAACATTGCCCCGCCAGGAGACCGTTTGTACACGATATTAAGCTTCACGAAAATTTTGATTTCAAAGTACCAGGAAGTATACACTCCTGGCGCAGAAATTTAGGTAAACGAAACAATGATTTCACAAAAGGGAAGACTTCTTTTCAAGCAATATAACCCTGGTAAAACTCATACATATGGCATCAAAATATTTAAACTGTGCGAGATGAGTGGCTATGCTTGCAATTTCTCGATATATTGTGCTAAGGGATCATTTGAAAAAATTCCAGCTCTATTGTTGCTTCACTAGCCGAGGGTTTATTGAATGAGGGAAGACTACTAGTTGATGATAATTGGTACAGCAGCATTCCTCTGACAATGTTTTTAAAGGAAAAACGAACAGATTATTGTGGAACATTGCGATCAAATAGAGTAGGACTACTCTTCTGGCATTCGAGTGATGAAGTTTCAGTATAAGAGGGAAACACATATGACTTCAACTTTTCATGGTCCCGATTTGAAAGACACTGGAAAAAATCCACAAGGAGAGAAATTGTTGAAGCCTTCTGTAATATAAGATTACAATCGTGTAAAGGGTGGTGTTGATCTTTCTGATCAGATGATATCATATTACAGTCCTGCTTGTAAAAGCGATAAATGGTATCGCAAGGTATTTTTTGAATGTGTAAGCATATCAATTTTAAACACATGGGTTTTATCCAAGTTTTATGCTAAAAAAAATTTTATATACAAGAGGTTTCAAAATCCATTACAATGGCATTGATTGATATTTCAATACGCACTGAAGTAACTAGAGAAACTGCAGGGGCAGTACACGTGTTAACAACTATTCCTCGGAAAGCCGACGGGAAAATCGTTCGCAAAAGATGTACCGAATGCTATCGGAAAATAGATGAAACTGAAGATGGAAAATCAGCAATTAAAAAAATGAGACAAGTTTCAACTGAGTGTGCTGAATGCCAAAAGGCATTATGTTTAACATATTTTAATGATAACCACAAGCACTGAAACAATATATTTGGTGATAATAATTTTATAAATATATATCTAATCATTGAAGAATTGAATTTTTTTAATTTGTTGGCAGTTTTTAATAAATATAAAGGAATTCATTATATTTTCGTTATTAAAAACAAGTGTTTTTTTATATCCACAAAACTTCTAAAGTAGAAGACTTAGGCATATGAGGACTTGACAAATTGATTATTTCTCTCATGTCTATTAAGAAATAAAACTCAAAAAAGAACATTTGTGAATCACATGTGATGCATAAGCATATAAAACCAACATGCACAGGACAGGGAAAGGGCTATTCTAAGCAACATAAAAGTACTTGAACAATAACAATTTTCTGCAAAATATAATAACACATTCCGCCTCTCAAGTTTCATTGTTGAAATCTTCGTCTTTTAGATTGTCATTCATACGGGCAACAAGAAGTACAGAAAAATTTAACAGCTGCATATAAACACCATCTATTGTGCAATAGTAGCTACTAATTTTCTTTTCATACATTCATACAAAAATTTCAAAATTTGAATGAAAAAAAACTTTGCCACTTGCTACAATTTTATTATGAAGACGGCCCTAAGATTTTTCTGGTAATGCAAATTAAATTTTATTATCAGTAAAAATTTAATGAATTTTTTAGTAATCAATAAATTTACTGCTTACTGCAATTTTTAAGGCAGTATATATATATATATATATATATATATATATATATATATATAGTGCAGTGTGCTATTTACTAACCAAATAAGTTAAATGAAACAAACAAAAACCAGTAAATTTCTTTTAAATACTTTTAATTAATTAATTAAAAAAATATACTACAAGCATAAGTACTTCCAACTTAAAAACATTTTTTCCTTAATAGATGTTTGCACATAGAGTAACATTGTAGATGTAATAGTATGAACAAAAACATGTTCACACAATTATTAAAGACCAAAATATTTTATAACTTACAAAAATGTTTCTTGGACAGGTCTCTTCGCAAGATAAGAAAATATATAAGATAAGAATAGAAGAAAAGGGAAAAACTTCCAATTAATTTATGGCACGAAAACGTAGCACGTTACTTTAATTTGCTTCTACAAATAGATATTTCAAATTTCGTAGTTATAAAACATATTAAGCATCGCAACTACCTTCGATTTAAAAATGTTTTAATATTTTTTACTAAAATTAATACTACTTTTACTTTTTTATTTTGTGCTAGTTTCCTTATTATACAAATTTTATAAAAATCACTTTGAGTAGCTGTCAATTCACAGAAAAAAGGATCAGAGCTAAGTCTTCATTTTTTAACCACAAGCAAATGAATAAAATAATTGATAGTCAGTGGAATAGAATTCATTATTATTGGGAACTTTTTAACTCGATAAACACTTGTCTGAATTAAATGTTTTTATCTAGTGGTTAAGTTTTTGGTAAATATTTGTCCAGATTTAACCATAACTTCACAAAATATTATCTGATATGGATTAATGCCAACCGAAGTATATGCGCCTGCAATTCATTGGTCTTATACCAGCCATTTAGCAGTGATATTTATATTTTTAGATTAATTTTATTCGTTCCATTGTGTTGACATTAAATAAATATCTTAATTAATGATTTTAACTTTAAATGAACGCTGGAGGTGTTATATCCTATTATGATAACTTCGTACTATAATAAACATTAATTATAAGAAATTTTTTTTTTGCTTAACAATTTAACCCGTTATTGTTTATGTTGACATTTCCACCAAGCTGGTTATGTGCCAATAATAATATATCCTTCTTTTCCTTTGGAAATCGTAGTTCACGCCCTGCTAATCTGGCTGAATCCAACTCACGCTCGGCTTGAGCCAATTCATGTCCTATAGCGCCTGGGTTCTCTTGTTCTCGTGCAATCCAATCCAAGGCCATTTGCGCACGCATATCATCATCAAGACTTCTGTTGGAATAGTGTGCTACTACTTCTTGACGTGAGCATTGACGTTCTCGCATTGCCTTTAGTGATCCATTCCAATGAAGCAGCTGAAAAACAGTCATAAGTTCTTGAAACTCCAACATAGTTCGGCCCTTATTGGATTCAAGCATAAATCTGAAAAAAAATGCTTTGTTATATTATACGCTCTATGCAAACTTAATACACATACACATACTTATTTATTTATTTATGTATTACCTATAAAACGTAGAAGTATGTAAGTTTTGAATAGCTATGCACTACGATGTTATACAAAATTATTAATTAATAGAGTAATTTTTGTGAATTATATGGTTTTGTTTACAATATGGTCATGTATACAATTGGTTTCGTCGTGAGTTTTGTGCAAAAGTTAATATTAGAATAAGAAGAAAGAACCACAAAATTATTATTTAAAACATTAGATATGTCTTGAAGTCAAATTAAGAAGAGTCGTTTCATTCTAACACTGCATTATTATATGTACTCGCTGACAGAAATAATTATCACTTGGGAATGGCTTTCGAAAATCTCAGGGTTAGGGAAAGCTAAATGTCGAATATTACAAGACGAAATTGTATACTAGAGCTGTACCGAACTGAATCAAAAGCTCTCAAACGCTCGTTTTTGACAAGAACCTCTAATCAAACCAATTTAAATTACATGGGTTTGATTAGAGGTTCTTGTCAAAAATGAGCGTTTGAGAGTGTTTGAGAGCGTTTGATTCAGTTCGGTACAGCTCTATTGTATACGTTTTCGCAAAGTAAATTAAAATTTAACAGCTACGAGTATATGAACTTTTGGGCACTATAAATTCAACTCTGATCGTCAGAAAACAGCTCCCCGTTGTCCACCCACAATAACTTATACATACTGTATACATATGTTCAAGCTAGGCATATGTATATACAAAACACACAATAAATATACACGTCTGTACGTGCACACCATAGTACATACCACACTCACGTGTGGTATTTGGTTAAAACAGTACAATGTTCTCATAACTGCTCGCCATACTTTTGGAAAATTGTGTTTGCAAAATACGAGCCTGCGAAAAATACAATCAATTTCATGTTTATATGCACGTAGTCTGTTTAATATTGTTTCGTAAGTGTTCCAACATCATCATACAATATAGATCCTCAATATAGATTGAGGAAAAACTAGGTTAAAAGTGAGAGATACATTTTGTAATATTATTCATACCAACTGTAACACAACATGATGGGGGAGAAACAGTGCTTTGTGCAGTGGGATTTTTTGTGCCATAAAATGTAATGATGCAGTTTTGTAGAAAATTGATTCAGTATGAAAAATCTATAAATTGTATCCCAAAAAGAAGTTTATTTGTCTTTGAAATATTTGTCTTTCAAAATATTGAAAACTGTTTCGCACTTCTGTAGTGTTTGTACGTAAGATAATTTTAATGCTCTGATTTAAATAATTTTTTTTTCAAATATAGCCTTTTCTGCATATTTTAAAAGAAGAATTATAAATTTTACTCATATGGTTTAAAAGACATGATAGAATAATATTTGTTCCATAATGTAAAGGATTCCTCGGTCGTGCTAGGTGCTCCCGCTTTAATAAAATTAAAGGTAAGATTCCATAGTATCAATTTAAAAAAAAAGTTTATTCAATTAATAATCTTTTATAATATCATAAAATTTTTCTACCAATTCATGAAATTTTTAAAAATGACAAAAAGATATGGCATACTTTTAGGAACGTCCTGATGTAAGCAATAAAACTTTGTTACTGGCATGTGTGGTTCCGTTCAATCTACAGATGATTTTTCAAGAACAATATTGGCGAAATAAAAGTCCGTCATCAACATGATTCTGCCGTCCTATCTCTTTTGAATTTACCAAAGAAGCAAAGGAAAAAGTGCTAAGCCTTGTTAAAAAAATTAAATTAGATATTGCTGCTTTAAAAAATGCCGAAGTTGTAGCGTGCGGGAAGCAATTTTCGAGCAAGCATAATTTCGTGTTTACTATGTTAGATGGCAAGACAGCTCAAACTATTACAGATACATCTTCAGGTCTACTAACGATGGAAATACGTCCAGATTCTTTTCTACCCATGCAGTTGTTGCCGATGTAACTGGTGTAGAGGAGCAACTAATTGATCGATTTCGCATTATACTACATATAATAACTTGTGGGAAAAAATTAATTCCTTGAAGTTCAAGAATTTTGCTCAAGATGCAGCAAAACTTTTTGTTCAAATATGTATATAGTTGGTATTATATGCCAGTAACAGTACACAAAATACTGATACGCGCAAAAGATATCATGGATGCAGCAATACTTTCTATTGGCATGCTTTCTGAAGAAGCCAGAAATAAAGATTACAGAAATTATAGGTTAAGGTTCTCCAGAAAGTGTGATAGAGTTTCAACAAACATTGTCAGATCCTTTTATAAGTAGCAATAGATGTCAACCCTATATACAGGTTCTGGAACTTGATGATTTATGTAGTTACAGAAATGATAGATGACAAATAAAAGTCTGTATTTAAATCCATGTATTGAAATTGATTTATAAAATAATTAGTTTTGGTAAAGAAACAAAAGGGTGTGGGAAAAAATATAATATGGGTTATATGGGCGGATGTGGTAGGCGTTAATTGAGGTAATAAAAGCTCTCTGCCAAATTTCTAAAACTTTGAGCAAAAAATATATTTTGGTTTCTATAGGCGGTGGGCAGTGGACGTGGCCAATTTTAATGACACTTTATATTTTTCTTAATTGAGCTAACCAAAGACTCAGAGCGAAATTTCAACATTCTACGAGCACTTCTTATATATTTTGCCAAACATTGTATGAACAATTCCCACTGTGCGTTGGGCAGGGAAGGTCTGCAAAAATAGGTTTCATTTCGGTTTATATTTAATGATGAGATAAACACTGACGACTTATGCATCCGTTAGTCTTTCAAATCCTTTTACAGCTGATTCGAACACATTTGGGTTGCGGCTGATGTTAAGGAACCATTGAGGTCGGTTAAATTTGTGTGGTGTATTTCGGTAAGGAGTGAAACAATAACTAGAATCTTTTTAGATATAGAAATGCTTCAGAAGCTGAATTGATGAGTGGACTTACAGTTCATAGTGCTTTATCGACGCATATATCCATCATTGCTACACAAAGAATAGTTTAGCTATAAATAGCATTTGACGCATTTTTACACGAGTTTAGGTAGAATAATTTTAAATAGAGTTATTTATGGCATATGAAAGTCATGACTCATATGATATACTTGCAGCTGAGTGATTTAGATGTGCATTAGCTAGTATGGCTGCATTTTCTGCTCGATGTAAGAAGAAGAAGAAGAAGAGAAGTTTCAAAATATACAGGTGAACTGACATTTGCAATTCCTGTAGGTATCTGACGTTTCCATACTTTACTTTTTGACTGAACGAAAAAGATCATCAACGGACAATGAAAAGAAAACGTTCGTTTTGGCAAAGAGAATATATTTTATATCTGTCCTTTGTAACTTAAGTATGAAAGAAGAAGCATGCGAACATACCGCCTACTAATGTGTGTTTCAAAAAATTGCGATATTTCTATTTTAATCGTTCATCTATCGTTGAAGATCCTTAATGTTGGAATCCGAATCTTTACAAATGGGAATATTTAGAAGTTTGAGAAAGCTTCAAGCACAAGAGGTTTTTTGTATTGTTCGAAAATATCCGTGCATGTCATTGCAAAGCCATCACTTTCTGATGCCCAATTTTTGAGAATATCGTGAGATTCTTCAATTTTCTTCAATATTTAATTATATTTTGCATTTACATAATATAAACAATATTGGTCGAAAGGATTCTAGAAATTCAAAAAATTATGAAAGATTTTGTTTTTCCAATTGTAAACATTGTAAAGAATACTGTGGAAGATCCAAGTTTATCCAGGAATGCCCTTTACGCCAGATTCGATGACATTTGCTTATTTCTTGTTAAAATATACTGTGAACATAAGATTGTAAAATAAAACTTTAAAACTTTGTACTAGTTGATAACATAACATTTTCAAAAATTAATTCGGAATAACAATCAATGTTGACATTACAGAAGTGAATTACAGTAGGTTACGAAATAATAATTTGCCATTATTCTTCCTATAAAATTTCAGATAAAGTATGTTCTAGAGGAAGATAGCAACTTTGTGAGAATGCTACATAACGTAAATACGAGAGGAAAGTTCGCTTCATTTTGCTATTTTATACAAGGACACATTTGGAAGGAGAAAGAACTTTTGGAGCCATTACGCTCTAAGAGTAGACGTCATAACGTATGTAATATACTATATTACTCGCTACCATATTTAAACTTCCAATCAACAGCATTCGAAAATATTTTTTTAGCTTCCATTTTAAACTCGAGCTATGTGAAAAAGTTTGGACCAAATAAGTGCCTTAAAGGTCGTTCTGAAAGATATAGAAGTAAAGTTACCGAATTGAAGTAGGCAAAAAGTTTATTTTATACTTTGCTCAGGCGATAATTTAGCTTTGAATAGTAGTCACTACTACGTTTAATGTACAGAATCTAAAGAAAAGGCTAAAGAACTATGTTTCGAAATGTTTCATTTATTTAAAACTACTGATATATTAAAGAACTGAAGTGAATGATAAGAATAAATCAGTTGTAGAAGACTCTATATTTAATGAAATTCTCTCATTTCATGTTATAAGCAATTACGCATGCGATGTAATGCATGGTATCTTTGAATGCATGCGTCACAATAATTTTATTGAAGTGTTATCTTACTTCATATTAAAAAAAAATATTTTGACTTAAAATTACTTAATCGCCGCCTGAAACACTTTAACTTTGGCATATTTGAAGAAATATATCGTCCCAGTGAAATATTAATTAATTATCTTAAGCTCCGGTTGTTTAATGGCACCAACTAGCTCACCAAGCACCACCAGGGCGGATCCCAACCCACAATCGGAAAGAGATACTAACAATGAAAAGGATAAAAACTACAACACTACTAAAAACGTAACAACACAAATGGAAAGACTTGGGAGAGAGAACTAGGTGAATTTTCCCTATTCGCCCACCCTATCTGGGTCACAAGTCTCCTAAATTATAATTTCTTTGGTCTCCCTAACCCACACTCCCACCTCTTTACCCAGTCATTCATATATGTTATTGAAAAAAAAATTTAACTAACAATTCAACATTTCTAAATTCTAATAATAACTATTTTAACTTACAACTAAATTGACAAAAGAAAAAAAACTTACATTAACAAGGAAATAAACTTAAACTAAATTTTGCTTCTGGCTAATGAACGAAACTTAAAGCAAAATTATCATAATGAATTAAAAATTCACAAATAAAACAACAAATAAAACATTCTATAGAAACCTACTCCTACAAGCCTGTAAAGCGAAAGACAAATACTCAACTCAAACCTTTATTTTAAACCCTACCTAAAGGAGCTCTCTTAGGCGGTCGTTGTGTTTTAAATATCTGGACAATTTTCACAAAAGCACACTAAATATAAAACTCTCTTCACAGATTTCTTGATGCTAATTATCGGATTCAAACAGATAATAAAATAAAAATGAAAAACTATCTAAATTTTCTTTAGTTTTTTAATAGGCACTACTTATTCTTCTATATATACAAATACAAATATATTTACTAGACCTAATACAAATTCAAAAGAAAATATTATTCTGTCTATAGTAATTAAATAACAGTCTTTCTTTTATATTTTTAATATTTTTATGTCCTGGCAGGACAAAAATTATGACACTTCACCGCGTAATACACAGCTTTTGCTTTGAGCTTTTTTCCTCCGATAATTAGCAAAATGGGGGCGGAATGAACTGATATATACATATATTTATGTATGTATATAATTTGCTGCTAAGCGTATAACTTGAGAACGGCTTGACCGATTTCGCTAATTTTTTAAATGTGTGTAGTAGTCTGAAAAAGGTTTAATTGGAAAAGTTGCTTGGAAAATTAAAAAATTCTGAAAAAGCTAAAATTATGTTTTTCTATGGATTTTTTTATTTTTTTATAGATGCTGTTCAAACTTAGTACGAATAACGTCTTAAGCTCGGAAAATATGCATGTTCAAGTTTAATTGACCACTTCCATTTTTACGTCCACTTTATCGCCATACCTAACATACGTATTATTTGTTTGTTGGTCGTAAAGAAGTTTTAAATTAAGGCAATTTGTAATTTTTTAATGTACTATCGATTCTTCTTTTTTGTTTCGATCATTATATCATATGAAAATAAGTCATTCGGTTTTTACTTCATTATCAAATGAAAATAACTCATTTGTTTTTACTTTTGTGTTGCTCGCGATCTGTCCAACAAATACTGTTATTTTATTATTCTTCAAACATATTTTGCCACGTGTGCAAATGTCGCTTGATTTCTTATTGTCAATTTGTAAATAGAGATAAACGATTACAAAGTGAAAAATTCAATTAAGTTGTGATTCTATTGTGAAATATCAGAAAAATATTAAAGTGTTTCCGCAAAAGTAAATTTTTGCAACGGTGGTTACATAGTTACGACAAATCTGGTTAAATTGTGATTCTGTCTTAAAAAACATCAGAAAAATATTAAAGTGCTCCCAAATAAGTGAATATTTGTAACAGTGGTTAGTTTTATTTAATTGTGAATCCGTTGTAAGTTCATCGCAATCACTCCAGGAAATTAAATAAATTTCATCATTTCATCTCAAACAAATTTACAGGCTATAAAGTAAGAACAAAGTGTATAGTAGCATTACAATGCCGCCAACAAAACGTTGCAATATGGGTCGTAGAACACGCAGTGCTACAATCCAAATGAATTTTCAAAATAATCGAACTGCAGAAGAGTGCGAACAGCGAAATAGAATGGAAAGGAATCGGTTAACACAAGCACGTTTAGCCCGTACACAAGAAGAAAGAGAAAATGCAAATGAAGCTGATATGCATCCATTGATTTTGGCAACGATTCGCTCTCAGAATGGAATTGCACTTGCAATTGCTTCATCAGGAATTGCAGCTACGTTGTTGGAAGGTGGTCGAACTTCATATTCAGCACTCAAGTTGCCGTTAAATATGCAAATAAATGAAACTCCAACGTGCAACATTTCCAAGAAATATGCAATGGCCAAGGTTTTGAAGCAGTGCAAATTGATCGTTTATGATGAATGTACGATGGCGCATAAAAAGTCTTTGAAGGCATTACACCGAACGATGCAAGATCTGCGAAACAATCAAACCCGTTTTTGTGGCGCGATGATTTTCGCCAAAAGTTGCCAGTGATTCCACGGTCAACTCCAGCCGATGAATTGATTGCATGCTTGAAGTCGATCTTTTTATGGAAACACGTCAAAAAACTCAAACTACATTAAATTCCCTGTTAACTTTTGCCAGTTCACTGAATCGAAGAGCGAACTCATCCAAAAGGTGTTCCCAAACATTGCACAAAATTACACACACCAAGTTTGGTTGAACGAATGTGCTACATTGGCGGCGAAAAACATTGATGTAGATGAATTAAATTTCCTTAAGAGTGAAGAGTAAACAAACAATATACAGTCCACATAAAAACATATAAAAAAAAATAAATAAAATAAAAACCCATAAGTATAATAACATACAAATTTACATACTTAGCTATTATTTATGTACATAAACGAAGAATAAAAGTGGAGAAAAAATTTTAACTAATTACTAGCGTTACATTAAACAACACAAATAATTAATCAAACCACAAACAAAGAAACTCGCTCAACATTGCAAACAAGTACTATAAACAGGTTACAGTGTCATGCAAAACTACACAAACATATAACAACTGTGGCATAGATATAATAGTTTTATTACACTAAAATATTTGGAAAAAATTAAGTTGTTTAAACTAGAGATAAAAAAAAAACCCAAGAGAGAGTTAAACTCTTGTGAAGTCTTGTAAACTAAAACCTGCAAGGTAAGTCTGTATATTTTACAACTTATGCACATAATTATTGAAAAAGTACACAAGCTGAAAAAGTGTCTGCGGGTACAAAGTTTTCTCATCACTGTAATATTAGTGTCTTATTAATTTCATTACACCAAGTGTTTGCACATTTCAAACAATTAACCCTTACTTACCAAAATTTAAGAAATTAAAACATAGCCATGTCCACATTAAAATCTTTGGCAAGGGATTTAGAAAATTATATTGATTCCGATTTAAGAGACTATGAGGAGGATTATAAGAATACCCAAGAATACTCCAAATCCTTACCCGCTCTAAACTTAAAAAAAAACGAGTTAGAAACTTTATGGTCAGATATTGAAAAAAGGTTTAAGCAGATTAGGGAGTCCGCTGAATTAAATGACCCAAAACAAGCGGAGGCTATACAATTTACTCAAATTACCCGAAATATAAGAGCAGCTAAGAAATTTTATAGGAGCTCAATGATAGAGATTGATGAGTCCATTGATAGACTCAATAAAGCGGATGAAACTCTTAACTCCTCTAAAGAACACATACTGGCACAACCCAAGGATTCAGTATCATTTAATGTTCCCCCTTGTGACATGCCAATATTCAGTGGAGATTTTAAAAATCATCATGGCATCATTCCGGGACCTTTTTAAGGCTATGTATGGAAATAATACCCGTTTAAGTGGCGTTGAAAAACTGTTCCACTTGAAGCAAAAAACTACTGGAGAAGCTAAAGAAATAGTAAATAACGCACCCTTGACTAATGAAGGTTTTCTTATTGCATGGAACCAATTGGTTTCTCAATATGAGAACAAAAGAATGCAAATTAATGTGCAAGTGAAAACACTTTTAAATCTACCTGCAGTAAGTACCATGTGTAGTGCGTCAATAAGAAAGCTGTAAAGAAAGATAAACTGTTGCATTTCAAACTTAAATACCCTAGAGGTTGACACAGATAATTGGGATCCAATTCTCTTTTATCTGTGTTCAACAAAGTTACCCAGAGAAGTAAGAAGAGAATTTGAAAGGACTCTCACTAATTGTGCAGAAATGCCGTCGTGGACGGATCTAGATTTATTTTTAACCAACACATATAAGGAATTGACATCGGTGAATGATATTCTAGATCAAGGCACATACCACAATAGCAACTCTAAACCCAAAAATTTTCAAGAAAATAAGATACCTTTCGATAGAAGGGGGAAACAATTTTACAATGTAACCTACCCAAACAAAGATAATCACCCAAAACTCAAAATGAACAAAGATTCTCACAACCAACCCACTCTAAAACCCAAAATAGTACAAGTTTACAGAATAACCCAATTCAACCCAATAAACCCGATGGGTCAATTTGTAAGCTGTGCAAAAGCACTCACACCATCAGAGAATGCTCAGAGTTTACGTCTATGGGCGTAAATGAGAGAATTTGTTAAAAAGAATCGAATATGTTACAATTGTTTGGCCATCGCACACATTATAAAAGATTGTCGTAGCACATTCGGTTGCAGGTATTGCGGTGGAAGACATAACACCCTGCTGCACAAACCCAACTCAAACACAAACATACAGCTCGATGATAATCAACCATCAACTTCTCGAAATGCAGCACAATCTTTCTCAACACACACCCAATCAAGCAAACGCTTATTAGACGACAGAGCGAAACTATTAGGAACAGCTGTTGTGATTGTTGAAGTGCATGGAGAAAAATTTTCAGCTAGAGCACTAATTGACCCAGCTTCAGACTTTTCATTTATTTCAGATAAATTTAGACGTGAATTACAATTACCCACTACACCAATTGTTGCTGAAATTTCTGGAATAAATTAAGTCGTGTCGGCGCAATCAAATAAACTATGTGATGTATTGTTAAGGTCAAGTAACCAACCCAATTTCAAATTGAATATTCAAGCGATTGTTGTACGAACGCTTACAAAAAATTTACCAACCCAGAGTTTGAACCCAATACCCGCAAATGAATTGCAAAATATTCAGTTGGCAGATCCACAATTTTATGAAAGCAGACCAATAGACTTTCTAATTGGAAGTGATGTTTACCCACAGATTGTAAAAACTGGTGTTAGGAAAGATTTTCTTAACACATTAGTTGCTCAAGAAACTGAGTTTGGATGGATTTTAACAGGACCCATTCAAAATTCTCATAGAACCCAACCCATAGTTTCGTACTTTTCTTCTGTCGCGCTTGATAAGGTTTTAACAAAGTTTTGGGAAATCGAAGACATGCCCAAGAAACCCAGTAATGCTGAAGAGGACATAAATTGTGAGGAAAATTACGTAAGAACCACTTGCAAATTATCAAGTGGCCGTTATCAGGTTAATCTACCATTTCGCTACCCACCCGTCACATTAGGAAACTCTCGTCATATAGCAATGGCACAGTTTTTACGAAATGAGAAGAATTGATTAAAGAAACCTGAATTAAAAATCGAGTATGATAGTGCATTAAAAGAGTATATTGACTTAGGTCATATGAAACCCATTCATTACAACCCGAAGACGTCTTCAAACACCCAATACTATCTACCCCATCATGCGGTTGTTAAACTAGATCGCGTTACAACAAAAGTTAGAGTTGTTTTTAATGCCTCTAGCAAAACGTCTAATGGCAATAGCTTAAATGATGCACTATACACTGGTCCCACCCTACAACAAGATTTAGTTGTACTTATCTTGAAATGGCGCTTTTATCAGTTTGTCTTTAACGCCGATATTACAAAAATGTACAGGCAAATTATGTTAAACCCTACCCACACACCCTTTCAATGCATACTCTTTCGTAAAAGCGTCAATGAACCCATTCAAGATTATGAACTTCAAACAGTAACATTTGGAGTTAACTGCGCTCCATATTTATCTATAAAAACCCTACACGAATTAGCCAAAGACATTCAACACACCCACCCGATTGCTTCAAAAATTCTGAAGAGTAATATGTATGTAGACGATGTGTTATCTGGAGGTCACACAATAGAAGAAACCAAAATTGCTCAAACCCAACTGATCTCAGCTCTTGACACTGCTGGACTTCCTCTACGTAAATGGACGGCCAACACAAAGGAATTATTGAATAGTTTACCAGACACACATTTACTTGATGTTGAGCTGCTTACACTACCCGACTCAAATAATGCAAAGACACTAGGCATAAGATGGAATGCTAGGGAGGATACGTTTTTCTTTAGTGTTCCAATTATTGAGAGGAAATCTTCATACACAAAGCGAACTGTTCTATCGCATATAGCACGTCTATTTGACCCAGCTGGCTGGTTAGCACAGATTGTGATTTCTGCTAAAATTATTATGCAGCAAATATGGCAAGATGGTACAGCTTGGGATGAATGTCTAACCCCACACACCCTAATCAGATGGAATAAATTTTTACAATTCTATGATGATATTGATCAAATTCGTATTCCGAGATGGATTAATTTTACCCCGTCAGCAAAAGTTGAACTTCATGGCTTTTCAGCTGTGGTATATGCTCGAATTACAATCCCAGATGAAACTTGTATCGCAACCCTACTACTCGCTAAAACTAGAGTGGCGCCAATTAAGGTTGTCTCTATACCAAAATTGGAGCTCTGTGGTGCAGTATTATTAGCTAATATTACCCATAATTTAATAATACAGCTGAATCTACCACAACTTCAAACACATTTCTGGACAGATTCATCTATAGTGTTAGCCTGGCTGAGTAAAACACCCAACTCATGGAAAACGTTTGTGGCAAACAGAGTTTCTACCATTCTTGAAACTGTAAGAGTGGATAACTGGAACCATGTTGCCTCACACGAAAACCCTGCTTATGTTGCTAGTTGAGGATGTAATGCTGAAGAGTTGAAGGAGGACAAATTATGGTGGAATGGACCTGTCTGGCTAAAAGAAGACCTTTTGAAATGGCCGAAAAAACAAAAACCATTCGAAACACAAGCTGACGCTAAAATTGTCCACTCGTTCCACACTTCGGCTGATACTACTAACCCTTTAGAAAACAAAATTGATACTCCCTCAGACATATTGCTAAGATTTTCTAAGTTATCGAAAGCTTTACGAGTAATGTCGTATGTCTATCGCTTTATCGATCGAAGATCAGTGACCCGAACCCAGACAACCAAAATTGATAGAATCAGCGTGAATAGAAATAATGCTCAATCCAGCAAAGAAATAATTGAGAGATTGTTCACTCACCCTAGTATTGATCTTGATGCGAGAGAAATAAAATTAACTCAGGATAGACTCATTATTCTATGCCAGTCTAAATACTTTGAAGAAGACTATAACTGCCTTAAAAAACAACACCCACTCAAAAATAAGAGCAGTTTACTCACTCTAACCCCTTTTCTAGATTCTGCCAATATTATGCGTGCAAACGGCCGACTAGCTAGCTCCAATAGTTTAACATATTCTGAAAGACACCCAATATTATTACCCTATAGAAGTCAGCTTGCAAGATTATTAACCCTACATGTGCATATGGTGACTTTGCATGGAGGAAACAAGCTCATGTTAAGAGTATTAAGATCTGGCTACTGGATTCCGAAGCGTCAGAATATTATTATCTCTGTAATACACAACTGTATACCATGCACAAAATATAAGAATAGACAAGCTACCCAATTTATGACAGCTTTACCGTCAGAACGCACCCAAATTGCAAGGCCATTTTATAATGTTGGAGCTGACTTTGCCGGGCCATTTGATATTAAAGTTTATAATGGCAGAAACTGTAAAATACACAAATGTTATGTATGTGTGTTTGTCTGTTTTGACACAAAGGCAATACATTTGGAGCCTACATCAGACCTATCAATCCAAGCCTTTATGGCAGCATTCGCTCGATTTTTTTCGAGGCGGGGATGCCCTGTCGCCATTTACTCCGACAATGGAACAAATTTTGTTGGAGCAAAACAATTGTTGAAGAAAGAACGACAGGAGTTTTTGAAACAATTGAAGGGGTCTGTGGTATCTTCCAGTAGTTTTCAAAATTTGACGTGGCACTTTATACCACCAGGAGCTCCACACATGGGAGGTCTATGGGAAGCTGGAGTAAAAAGCTTCAAGTCCCACTTCAAGAAGCTGAATACTTTGAAGTACACGTTTGAAGAATTAGCTACACTCTTAGCCAGAATCGAAGGATGTCTCAACTCAAGACCTTTAAGCCCGTCCAGTGAAAACCCACAAGATCCTAATCCTTTAACCCCAGGTCATTTTTTTATAGGATCACCCATACTCACCCCTGCAGAGCCCGACTGCAGCCATGCAAATCTCACCTTGGCAAATAGATGGCAAAGACTGAAAATTCAGTATCACAACTTTTGCAGGCGGTGGAAAGATGAGTATCTTAAAGAGCTGCATAAAAGATATAAGTGGAAACACCCTAAACGACAAGTTGAGGTTGATGACATTGTTGTTATTCGACAGGACAACCTACCTCCTAACGAATGGCTACTCGGACGCGTTATTAACACTTACCCTGGTTCAGATGGACGAAGTAGAGTTGTTGACCTACGGACGTCGACTGGAATCTTAAAACGTCCAATAATTAAAATTGTTGTCTTACCCATCCAATAAATTAACCCAGTAGTTGAAAACTAACCCACATATATATTTACTCTTAAACACTAATATTAACCCATGCATACTGAACCTAAAATCTTTGTTATATAACTTAAACATTCTTTACATTATATTAACCAGATCATGACACCTAACCGCAGCAATAAACAAAGACAAGACAAGCACCAACGGATCAGGCATAATGAGGTACGACGCCACTTCGGTTGCGGTCTGTGCCAAGTAGATCACAAGCTAACGACATGCCGGAAGTTCAAGCAAATGAACTTATCGCAGAAATATAAAACTGTGGTAAGTCTGCACTATTGTGTCAACTGTCTTGCGAGGAACCATCTAATTGGGAAGTGCACAAGCAAGGCTCGTTGTCAGAAGTGTGGTAAAAAGCACCACTCTAGTCTACATGGGCCCGAGCGCGTATTGAAGGATATGACTGTTCACCCGTCCGCCTCGTCGTCAGCAGCTAAAAGGACTCCCGTGCCGGTACCCCGTCAATCACCGGTTGTAACAAATACAACTACCATTAGCACCTTTGGGTTACCAAGCTCATTCCAAAAGGTACTTGTGCCTACTGCCCGGGTATATGTGATGACCGATGACGGAAGTATTGCTTTGAGAACTCTCATAAATCCGAGCTCCACGTTATCACGCATCTCAAACGCATTTGTCGAGCGCTACAAATGCCAGACATTTAAAATAGAAGGGCGCAAATACACAAAGGCCACAATCAACCCCAACATGTCATCTAATATAAAATTTGAGATGTATCTGCTGGTTAGTAAAGAGCTACCCAAGAACCCGTACGCTGAACAATTCAACTCTACAATTAAAGAGAAATTTGCAAATTTAACGCTAGCCGACCCCTCTTTTTATAATGACAACGTGGTCGAATTGGAGCTGGGCGGAGATCTTTACAGCAAGATCCTGAAGCCAAGCATCATTCGTGTTGATGGAGGATCCTTGCTAGCCCAAGACTCATCACTGGGCTGGCTCATTATGGGCTCATACTCTGGCTAAGCCCTCACAAAAAAAAAAAAAAAAAAAAAAAAAAAAGATAATGACCCTAAATGTCGAGGCGGGGATGATGTTCACCTCAGTGAACAATATACTCAATCTTCTTTGCAGCAAGATCCCAACCCTGGTAAAACATTAACAACACCCCCAACAAAAAGAAACAGCGTATAAATTGATCATAAAAAGAAGAAAAAGGTATTCTCATTTTTATCATCATAAGCAGAAGTAACAAAGATTTTTGCTACCTGAAAATAAATCGTGGAAGAAAATAAATTGTGAAAAGAAACTGAATTTAAAATTTGTACTATGTATTAATAGCAAACATTATAAATTGTGAAAAAGAATTAAATTTGGAATTTGTATTGTGCTGATCAAGAAAAAAAGGCAAAATCAGTTATATTTCTCAAGGTGAAAATAAATTGAAAACTCAAAAGAAATACCCTTTGTTATAATCAATTTATAAATACGCAACCTCTCTAAATATTTAACTATTGCTCTTTAAGTAAGTTATTTATAAAAATTCATATAAATAATTAAATACCTGCTATAATTTAAAGACAATTGTGAAATATTTAAATTACAAATTGTATTCATATCTATAAAAAAACCCTATACATATGTATATATTAAAATAGAACTGGGTTGTATATACATAATTTAAGTTCAATAAACATATAAATACATTTATAACGTTCAAAGAAAAAAGGCGATGTTCCTAAATTCCTGGAAGTCACAAGTACATAAGTATTGTTGATATATTTTAACCCGTTTAAATAAAAGTGAAATTGCTACCGAATTGATGACGTAGAAATCGGTGGATTCCATTTCTAATCAAGATGATGTCATCAATCATCCAACCGAGTTTTCGAACTCGCTGGAATTACCTGGTTTGCCACCACACAATCTCCAAGTCGGTTCAGTTATCACAATGTTCAGAAATATCAACTAACCACATCTTTGTAATGGCACCAGGTTGGCCGTGAAAAAACTCATGAACAACATAATCGAGGCAACAATTCTAAAGGGAAAGTACAGAGGAGAAAACGTTTTAATACCACGCATTCCAATGATTCCGACCGACATTCCGTTTGAATTTAAACGCATGCAGTTTCCGGTGAGGCTTGCCATCGCAATGACAATAAACAAATCACAAGGACAGTCAATTGTATGTCGCCTGTTCCCGTGTTCAAAAACTATTAGCTTTGTGAAATTTATTTTTTATTTCCTGAAGAAGTCACACAAAGGAGTGACGAAATATCGAAAACCAATTTATAATATAATAAAAGTAAAGAGACCTTAAACTTAAAAACCTTAGTGCATATTATTAATCAAAAAGAGATAAAAAACTAGAAGAATTTATATATATATATATATATATATATATATATATATATATATATATAAATATATAGTTGATTTATCTTTATTGACCTTATCAGTTTATTATAATATTAATCAAGCTGATGGTAGTTTTTTATCAAATTATATTTGGTCTAATTTTTATTTGATATTTCGTAAACAGCTTGTTAACATCTTCAGGAAATAAAATTATTCTGAAGATGTTAACAAGCTGTTAACGAAATATAGAATAAAAATTTTACCAAATATAATTTGATAAAAAACGACCATAAGCTTGATTAATATTATGATATATAAATATATATATATATATATATATTTATATATATATATATATATATATATATATATATGTATATTAAGTATCAACAAATTTTATTTTATTGGCGCAGGTGATTCGTTCGGCATTCTGTATAGA
This sequence comes from Linnaemya vulpina, assembly GCA_963675445.1. Classification (NCBI taxonomy): domain Eukaryota; kingdom Metazoa; phylum Arthropoda; class Insecta; order Diptera; family Tachinidae; genus Linnaemya; species Linnaemya vulpina. Next base: position 68,876,877 of record OY776276.1, on the reverse strand, counting down.
CGGCGGAGCTGTTATTGAATGATATTTTTAGTGGATCTGTGAATCGTTCAGGAATTGACCTGTTTTACTTTAAATGAACTCATTTTGTCTTAAATATGAATTTAATTGATTTATAAAATAATTAATGATGAACTAAAATTTTTGTATACATTCGCTTTGTTAAAATAGAAGAATTGATTTTGTACTAGAAATAAGTTTTTAAGGAGTTAAAAATAAATGACTGTAAATAATTTTTTTATTCATATAAAATGCAATATATATATATATATATATATATATATATATATATATATATATTCTATTACACTATTGTGCATTAAGGCTAAAACATTTACGTTTTCTGTAATATATAATATAATAAAGGATGCCTTTAGTTTGGTAAAATCTAAAGTTCTAAAGATTTTAATAGAAAAAGTTTAAAACTTTTTAAAAATGTTATATACCAAAGAAAATGTTTATTATTTATTTGTAATAATTTGTTTATTTTTATTTATTTCTCTTTTTTTTCTTATATTTCTTTTCTCCTAATTTTTAATAGATTTGCGTTTATATTTTACTTATTTGATAAAATCTGCACCTTTCTTTGCTTAGAATTACCTTTTTCTATAGCCCAAGAGCAGGGCATTCGAAGGGGGACCACTAATAAAAATTCCAATAAATGCTCTTTATGGTTGGAACAATCATCAGTGAACTATTCTGGGGTTAGCGTTTGCACAAGTCAATAATAAATGATTTTATACCATTTCGTTCCGGTTCAGTTTTAAGGATATTGTGAAATATTAGAATATGTTTCTTACTTGCATCCATTAGTTTGTCTAATGAAGCAGCTAAATTTCCAAAATCTGTCAGCGACTGATAGTTCTTGAAGAATATAACAAGCTCGCTTGAGGCTGTTAAAACTTTATACATCTTCCTAAGCTCATTACAGCATTTTTCGCATTGTAATTATGGAATAATTTTAAATGCAACAAACCCTAAGAAGTATCTCAAGGAAACCAGTTCAAAATTTGTGTTCTCAGAATTATTAAAAATATTTTCTAATATCTATCAACCCTTTCATTAGAGCCTATTTCAGTATGTTCACTTGAAGAATATACATATATATCATAATCATTACTCTTTGTGTAAACATACATATATCATAAGCATCAATTTGGTCAATCTACTCTTGTTAGACTTTACAGTTACTGGAAAAACTTGATTGAATAACTTTAGCAAGCATAAATTTTGCCTCCCTTTTTCCGCATACACATATATATATATATATATATATATATATATATAATTCTTCTAGTTTTGTGTAACTTCTTCAGGAAATAAAAAATAAATTTCACGAAATTTTTTGTTTTGTTGTCTGGCGCGTAAACAAACAAAGCTAATAGTTTTTGAACACGGGAACAGGCGACATACAATTGACCATTCGAAAAGCATGGATTTTCCAAGTTAATGCCGCAAACACTTAATGACTGTCCTTGTGATTTGTTTATTGTCATTGGATGGCAAGCCTCACCGGAAACTACATGCGTTTAAATTCAAACGGAATGTCCGTCGTAATCATTGGAATGCGTGGTATTAAAACGTTTTCTCCTCTGTACTTTCCCTTTAGAATTGTTGCCTCGATGATGTTGTTCATGAGTTTTTTCACGGCCAACCTGGTGCCATTACAAAGATGTGGTTAGTTGATATTTCTCAACATTGTGATAACTGAACCGACTTGGAGATTGTGTGGTGGCAAACCAGGTAATTCCAGGATGATTGATGACATCATCTTGATTAGTAATGGAATCCACCGATTTCTACGTCATCAATTCGCTAGCAATTTCACTTTGAATTTTGAAATTTAATTCGTCTACATCAATGTTTTTCGCCGCCAATGTAGCACATTCGTTCAACCAAACTTGGTGTGTGTAATTTTGTGCAATGTTTGGGAACACCTTTTGGATGAGTTCGCTCTTCGATTCAGTGAACTGGCAAAAGTTAACAGGGAATTTAATGTAGCCAGTCGCAATATCAACGGGGATTTTGCCATTACCAATGTCTAGTAATTGTTTTGAAAATACTTCTGCAGATTGGTCGTTCTGCAACTTGACACGCATAATAGCACTTAGTTTGAGTTTTTTGACGTGTTTCTATAAAAAGGTCGACTTCAAGCATGCATTCAATTCATCGGCTGGCGTTGACCGTGGAATCACTGGCGAAGTTTGGCGAAAATCATCTGCCAACAAAATCATCGCGCCACCAAAACGGGTTTGATTGTTTCGCAGATCTTGCATCGTTCGGAGTAATACCTCCAAAGACTTCTTATGCGCCATCGTACATTCATCCCAAAAGATCAATTTGCTCTGCAGCAAAACTTTGGCCATTGCAGAGATCTTGGAAATGTTGCACGTTGGAGTCTCATTTATTTGCATATTTAACGGCAACTTGAGTGCTGAATGTGCAGTTCGACTGCCTTCTAACAACATAGCTGCAATTTCTGATGAAGCAAGTGCAATTCTATTCTGAGAGCGAATCGTTGCCAAAATCAATGTGATCAAAAACGTTTTTCCAGTTCCACCGGGAGCGTCCAAGAAGAAGATGCCTAGAGTTCCATTGTTCAGAACTTCCATGAGGGTGTCGTACGTATATTTTTGTTGCCGATCCAACAGTGGATTATTCGTTTGAACAGATCCTCTCAGTGCATCACAATCCTATTATTTTTCGCGTCTCAACTCATGATTAAATGCTTCGTGCATCGGACGATTAGGCGCTGTCAGGCCTAATTAAGATAAGACCTTGTTCGACATCATCACGGACATGTCCTCAATTAATATTAATGCTTCGTTGTGAATTTCTTCGCTCAGTTGCATATGTGGATTTGACGTTCTAGTACGCATCTGATGCAAAATATCATCAGACATGCAGTCTTTGTGTTTGGTCTACAAATCGCTTAGTTTGAATGGGAAGGATGTTGAGATAATTATCGAAAATAATGTTCGTATTTGATGAGCATTTGACGAAATTGCAGCATCTCCAAGGGTGTAATACCAATGGGTGTCATCTCTAACAATCACAAACGTTGACAGGCTTCTCTATATGTGCCACATAATTCACGATTAACAGTTTGCAGATGTTGGAATGATGTTGTACCACGAACCTTGACTAACAACAAACGCAAGTAAAAGCACTCATCGTTGCTTGGATTTACTGTGTAAATGCGACCTAACGCGTCGGTGGGAAATACGTTAGGGTAACCTGGAACCGGATTTCCTTGTTTACGGCGTTGAAATTTCTTTGACGATTGATTCCAAGTATAATAACTCGGCATTTCAGAGTATAGCAGCGTCCGGTCGAAGTCATTATTCTGGCACATTTGAAAACAACTGGTCAATGTTGTAGATGGTGGCCTGTCAGTTCGTTGTAATGCGTTGTCCGCAGTGAAATATACCCATATTCCAGATGTACGGTGAAATAAACAACAGTCGGGTATCTCTTATGAATGGCGAATGAAAAAATGCGCGAAATTACTTCGTTACTGCTAACATTTGATATTAAGTGACCCCGTCATTAGAATTCTCCGCACCAACTCCAATCACAGCCATGCAACTTCCTTTGGTCACATACTTGTAAATGTATTTGATGGATTTCACGGAATGGCATGATTTGACGTTGATGTGCGCTTTTAATGTCTTTGAGAGTAATGGTGAATACGGAACTATGTAACGACTACCAGCTGCAATATCCTTCTGATGCTCTTTCACAATTGCTGATCTTCCGTTATCGGCAATAGATCGGCGACGATACAGTGCATAACCGTCATTTCCGGTAATTGTTTCTGCAACTAACGCCGTTGAATAACGCTTCGAATATTTGCCGTCGGCCATGCACGGATAATTCCTATTTAAAGATCCACAGGGGCCATGAATCATGTTAGTAGTAACCACCTTATGTAAGCCTGGATCTTCCTCTTCATTAGGAATTTCCGCCGATATCACATCATCGATTTCATTGGGTCATATCTTCTCAATCAACCAAATGAAAATATGTGTATGTGGCAATCCGCGTTTCTGCCACTCCACAGAAGACAACCAGCAAAGCGTCTCGCCAAAAACGCGATGCTTCACAATGAAATCCATAAGTGATTTTAGTTTTTGTTTGATGACTCTCGTGGTGATGTCATTGCGATCGATGGGTGATTGATCAGGGAATAACTCTTGTCGTAACGTGAAAGTAATGACGACAATGGCAACATCATCAATTGTTAGCGCATTAAAACGTCTTGCGTGTTCTCCCGCAGGCGTCTTATCAGCTCTGATAACAATTTTATAGTTAAACAAAGTTATAGTTATTGTTCGGTTTTGAACAATGTAACCAATTCATTGCATTGATGAAAAAAAGTAGCAGTTGGTCTTTTCAGCGAACTGTTGTATGCGCAGTGCTGATCTACTTCTTTTGCTGTATTTCCCATGAAATAAATCTGCAGAAATTTATAGTCTGCATTCAGGTGTGGTAATAGGGAGCCAACTCGATGATATATTTGACCTTGAATCTGTAATAATTTATCTATGTAAAAAAAAATATATACTGTAGATGATTGTGTTGCAATTGCCTTGAAAGTGAGTATAAACTGGTCCCGAACCACATTTGTTGCACCAAATGAAGTCATTTGGAAGCAGCTGTTGTATTTCTGGATTTGTGTCAAGAAATGTTTGGAATCTGTTCCTATACCAGCAACCAATGATCATAATGGTTTTGGTGGCGGAACCAATTGCGCCAGTTTGACCTTGCCACTTGCGCAACACAATCCAGGAGTTTAATTTTTGTATTTCCATACCTTACAATGTGGACACACAACATTCATCGATCCAACAGAAACGGCTTCGTCGGCACTGTAATCAATTGTCATTTCGTAACGGAATGCACATCGATAAGTACTCAACGCAACATTTGTTTGTCTTCTTGCACTTTCATCTAAATTCATTGCCACGCGATTGGCTTCTATTGAACGATGATTTCTCTGTTGATGATATCAGCTTCATTTGCATTTTCTCTTTCTTTTTGTG
>OY776276.1:68746835-68861835 GCA_963675445.1 Linnaemya vulpina | reverse complement strand
TACAATGTACACCCTCAATACATTATAGACATTGCCTTTCTTTCGTTGTGTACACCTTTCGTTGCGTACACCTTCTGCTTGTGTATGACTATGCCTGTACTCGTGTAAACCTCGTGTATGTGCTTTTTCAAACAAACACATGAATGGTGGAGGCAAAGACTATATAATATAAAAATGTTGCACTTCCATTAAAGACTTGCACGAGTGTAACTGAAAGTATCACCAAAACAAATACACCATATACATGTCTGTTACTATGGATACAAATGATCGAATGAGTGTAACAGATATGGTTTGGTTTTGTTTTTGCACACTCAATCTACTCATAAAAACAAGAGCGTTTAATTGTTGTTTTGCATTCAATACCAATTACATTAGTTTTTTGTTCTCAAATAACTGTGGTACCACAAATAATTCAGATATATTTGTTTGTACCACAAATAACAATGCTATGTATGAAATCATTTTTTTTTTCTCTTTTATATAAAATTATATGTATAACTCAAACACTGTTGCCAGAAGTGCAGTTTTATCTGGATTTTGCAGATTTTTCCAATTCAAAAAGAGATATGAAGATTTTTGTTAAAAAAACGCAGATTTTTTAACTAAAATAATAAAGAAATTTTTTTATTTTTTCTTATATTGCTACTACCTTTTATTTTTTATGTACATATGAACGAAAATAACAACCGTTCATGTAAAAAAATACAAAAGAAAGTTGCAAACACCAACAATTTTAATCAGTTAAGTGTCAACTGAAATTACTTTAGAAAAAAAGTTATAACGGTTGTTGATACGCAAACCAAGTGCAAAATGACATATGTGCATACATACATGTGTATATACGACTGAATTTGTTACTCGTTTCGTTATTTTATTTATTTAAATACACATATGTACAGACGTAGGCGTAATTTGTTTGAGTGAGATATAAAAAAGTTGTTTTGAAAAAATTTTGTAGATTTTAAAAATAAAGTGCAGATTTTGCCAATTTTTTTTTTTAATTGTTCAATTTTGCAGATTTTGTCCCTAAAAATTCTGGCAACACTGAACTCAAATCATTTTCCGCTTTTTTGCTTCAGGTCGGGATTTTTTTTTATAAGCGCGGCAAATGTTTTCCTTTAAATTAGTCAGGTACGTAGACATATTTCACCCAAACTCGCGAAGATGTATAACAAAATTGTATGTATTTGAGTCGAATATAAATCTTCTCTATGTCCTATGATTTTGTAATTATTCAGAGATTAATGGAAAAAGATTCAAGTAAAGAGTTGGCGCTCCTTGTTGCTACAAGGGGCTTCAGTGCTCGTAGCGAGTACTCCGACGTCAGCCTTATTGATGTTTTGTTTCCTACATTCCACATATTTGATCAATGTGAAATATGTCTACGTACCTGACTAATTTAGAGGAAAACATTTGCCACGCCTATAAAAAAATCCCAAGCTGATGGAAAAAACCGCAAAGGATTTGAGTTTACCGCATCAAAATTAGGTGCTGCTGAGAAGTGCAATCAAGTGGATTTTCATTATATTGTAGGTATTTTACAAAGTAGTGTGGTAAAATTTTTATTTAAAAATAAAGAATATTGAAATAAAAGAAAAACTGATATGATAAAAGGGCGAAGCAAGATATGGGACTGCTTTGCCCTTATTAAAGATGAAAATGATATTGAAGTGACAAATTTTGTTGCATGTAAAACATGCAACAATGTGTATAAATATAATAAAAATGCTCTTTCAAATTTAAATAAACACAAGTGCTATACAGTATTAAAAACAGAAAATGATTTAATTGAACCAAACCAAGAGGCTAAAAAGGCTTGTACAGATGTTTTGACCGAATGGATTCTTGGAGATATTCGTCCATTCTCGTTGGTTAAAGATAATGGACTAAAAGAGTATTCGAAATTAATATTATCTCTTGGAAATAAATTTGGAACAAATGTTAACCTAGACTCACTTTTACCGCATCCAACAACAATCCATAGAAATGTTGATAATAGTTATTCCATACATTTTGCAAAGCTAAAGTCAGAACTATTATCCCTACGAGAAATTGGTTACGCTCTGACATGTGATCTATGGACTGAAAGTTTTTCAAAAATTTCGTACCTTGCTGTAACGGTTCATTTTGTGGTGGAGGGTGAAAGTAAAAGCAAGCTGTTAGGAGTGAAGTCTATGAAAGGAATTGCTAATACTGGTAAGCTATCAGTGATTTAAAATAAAATTAAAGAAATTAGTAAACAAATTTGTACACTATACGATTGCCAATTGTATTTCAAAAATTTCAAAATGTATGTACTTTAAATTTTATTAAAATCTCTTTCAAATTGTGTAAATGTATTTAAAAAATGTTTGAAAATTTTTTATATGGAAAATATGAATATAAAATTTGGCAATTTCAAGGAGTATTTAGATAATTTCGAAATACATTAGTATGAATATATTGTGTACACAATTTGAAATACATTCAGAACTATGTTTAGAATATGTTTCAATATACATGCTTGTATAGTTTTGAGATAAATATAGAAAATAATATATTTAAATAATTTTCAATTATATTTAGACAGTTTTAAAATATATTTAGACAATTTACAAATACATTTGGAAAAGTGTAAGTTATATTAGAAAATGTTATACAATTGGTATGGTGTAGTTTGCAAGTCAAGCAAAAATGTTGCTAAAATTATAGATTTAAATAAATTTCTTATCACTTTAATGTCGCACATTTTGTTTACTAACCTAAAAAATCTTTGTGATTATAATTTTTTATATTTTAATTTGTTTAAAGAAAGCCATCAATATAAAACAAAAATTGGAGACTTTACTCAGCGAGTTCGATTGTTCCCTAAATGATCCAACAGTTGTGGTTACAGACAGAGGAAGTAATATTAAAGCCGCCTTAAAAGAATACGAAAATATCAACTGTATAAATCACCTGCTTCATAACACAATAGAAAAATGTATTAAACAGTTACCGCAAATTGAGGAAATCGTAGCAACATCATCAAAACTGGTAAAATTCTTTAAGAAATCAGGTTTAAATTGTGACTTAAACACGTCATTGAAAAGCTTCACACCCACGAGATGGAATACAGTTTTTTTTACATTATTATCAATAAAATCAAATTTTGTTGACATTCGAAATGTATTAAAAGAAAAAAATTTGACAGAGAAATATAGCGCTGTAAAAGAATATCTATTAAACCATTTAATAGCTATTTTAAAGCCATTCATGGATGCTTCAAAAGAACTGGAAGGCAGCTCCTATGTAACTATTCATTTAGTCCATCCACATATACAAAACTTAAAAAGAATATGTAATATCAGCAATAGTGATGAACCTAGTTTTATCACACAATTTAAAAACGAAATGCATGATACTTTAATTTCCTTGGTAGAAAGCAAGATCACAATTTATCACAAATTAGCAATATTTTTATTTCCGCCAGCTAATCAGCTTATTCAATTTAGTTTAGACGAACAAACAGAAATAATAAATAAAACAAAATCTTTGCTAAATCCATATTTGAATTATATAAATATTGCTAATCCACCACCACAAACAAACTCATCTAGATTATATTCATTGTTTGAAAAATATGTTCTACCAATCGAGGCAGCCAGTTCTAGCCAATCCATAATTGAAAATGAAATAATGAAATATAAAAACACTAATGTGCTTCTGCAAAATGATTTTAATTTATTGAAGTGGTGGAATGATAGAAAACATGAGTTTCCATTATTATATAAACTAAGCTGTAGAGTTTTCGCTATACCAGCATCCAGCGACCCTTCAGAAAGAGTAATATCAGCGCTAATAACAGATAAACGATCAAAGCTGGGCTCTGACAGAAAATATTTTAATGAAATATTATTTGTAAATATAAATTCCAAATATTGATTTTAAATTTTCTGTTGTATAAAAACTTAATTGGTATATTTTACATAAATATATATGTATTTAACTACCAGTATTTAATTTTTTACACCATGCAAAAATATTTTGAAAAAACTTATTTATTTTATTTATTTTGATAAGAATTGTTTTTATTTTTGTTATGTTTATGAATTTTAAGTTATGTTCTAGAATTGGATTTTGTATTTTTAGTTTATAGCATAAGTTCAAAGGACTGAATTGTTTTTGTAAAAAAAAAAATTTATATTATTAAAATTAATAAAACTTATTAAAATATGACTATATTTATTTTTAAAGAAACATGGTATGTCGGGACATTTTCAATAAATCATTTTTAGACCTGTGTTTTTATCTTGTATGGTTAATATTGTTAACATTCACTTATTGTGTGTAATTGGATCAGTGTTCTTGTTAACAACGAAATTAATTTCTTAATTTAAATTTCTGATAAGCAAAAAAGCGTTTTTGGTAGATTTTTCTTATAATAATGGTAGGAAAAGAATTTCTTGCGCGGCAATGTTTTGGCTGATGAGTAGTTGCTTGAATAATTTTGCCAATGTTTAGCGTATTTTGGGTGTTTAACGCACACATAATATAAAGTAAACGTTTTTAAAGGGTTTTCTTATCTTTGTAAACAAAATATCTTAAAAAATCGTTTGTGCAAGATATTTAAAATATATTGTAATGTTTTATAAAATAAATTAATATGCGAATTTATATTATGAATTATAACAGAATGACTTAATTAATCTTATTTGGTTTTACCCATATTATGTTTTAGAAGTAGATTTGTGTGACCTAACAATTACTTCCATAGTTAACCTTTACCCTTTAAAAATATAGAAAGTAATATTGTAGCATTTCAAAGTTTTTTATTGTTAAAAAATCTTTATAAAACTACATGCAAAAATATCCAAGGTAGGACGTTTTCGTTATTGTAATCATATATTGGAAATTACCAGCACTTCATGTTTACAATCAAACGATTTTGCCATTTTACTAATTCCTGGAAAAATAAATTTAAGCAACTCTTTTTTTTCCTGAAAAAGTTAAATATATAGAAAATAATTGTAACACTCCCATGGTTTTAAATTGGTTTTCCCTTTTGAAAACTACCTGTAATAAAATATAATATAGGTAAATCGATTTCAGAATATACCCTCAATAAAACATTTTTGGATTTTCTCAATTATTTATTGGAAAAAATAAATTGAAGAAAATTGAGATTTTTTTCTAAAAAAATAATAATATGTTTCATTGTTATGCCTAGACATGTTTTGAGAGTCGTGACATCACTTCAGCTACGCGCGCAGAAAAATAAAGAAAGGGCTTGATGTTGTAATCCGTTTTCTATCATTCTCGTACCATAAGTACTTATTGTAAAACCTAAATTATCTGTTATATTTGTTTGCAAGAAAACATAGTATAGCAAATATAATATACTCATTCTCACTTTACTTACTCACATCCAACCCAAAAAAGAGAATAACAATATCTACTCATACCACAAACACAAAAATACTTATCAATACGCACCAGCAGCAGTAGTCTCACGGAAACTTGTATGTTAAGTTATAACTGTGCAAGTCTTTAACTTCCATACATCGATTTGCCGGTAGCAAAATGTTAATGGGATTTATAATAGTGACCATTACACAGAGTAAAAAGTTTTTACTCTGAACCAGAGAAACTTGTGGGGAGAAATATCAAAGGAGAAAATATTTTAAAGTATTCAGATGTACATAAATATCTATGTTTGTGCTTCTGTGTATTTACCATTTTTTTTTTTTTCATAAAAAAATGTATGTGAATAAGAAAATGAGCTTTACAAGTGTTGATATTAATGTAAGGAAAAGAATATGTATGTATTTCATTTTTGTAGAAACAAATATATACCCACTCGCACCGAAGTGTTAATAGCTACACACCTAAATACATGTGTTTATTATCAAAAAGTATATACTATAATAAGACGCATGTCGAACAAAGCGTGAAATGAAATTTTAAAGTCTTTACTGGTGCCGGGGGTAAGGGAAACAAGTAAAAGTACTATATTATAAAGCGGTTTTATTTAAGAAAAACCATAAATTTGTAACCATTTTGGTCACTTTCATGTACCACAAAATATTGCAGTTATCCAACCCTGGAAACGAAAATCTCTTTTGTTTAATATTTGATACCAGTTTTGTTTTTCCTGAATTAAAAATAGTTTTAATTAATAAAACGACGTTAGTTGCTTTTTTGGTTACTTTTATGTATAAAAAATTTCAATTACCCATCCCTAGAAGCGAATATTAGCTGTTTGTTTTTTTTTTTGTACCAATGCAACTCTTAATGAGGCATGAAATAGTTTTATTAAAAAAAAACTTATTATTTGTAACCATTTTGGTCACCTTCATGTACCACAATATATTGCATTTATCCAATCCTGGAATGGATATTTTGTTTTTTCTTATAAGCATTTGATATTATTTTTGCCTTTTTCTGAATTAAAAAGTACGATTTAATTAGTAAAAAAACGACATTAGTTGCCTCTTTTTTTAATTTATGTAAAATATTTGGATTTTCCATCCCATGGATTCATGATGTATAAAGCGGTTTTATTTAAGAAAAACTACATATTTGGTCACTTTCTTGTACTACAACCTAACACTTTCTTGTTATCCAACCTTGGAATCGAAATTTTAATTTTTTCATTTTTATACCAATTCTTTTTGCTTGAATTAAAAAATAGTTTTAGTTAGTAAGAAACGGAGTTAGTTGCTTTTTGGTTAATTTATGTACAAGAAAATCGTTTAATTTCCCATCCATGGAAGAAAATTTTAATGCTTTTTGTTAATTTTTTTTAAGCAACGCAACTCTTAATGAGGCATGAAATAACATTATTTAAGAAAAACTTAAAATGTTCAACTATTTTGGTCCCTTTCATGTGCTACACTATATTGTATGTACCAAAAAAAATAATTTTTCCTAATCCTGAAAGTAAAATTTTAATTTTTTTGTTTTTATTATGGATTCAATTCATTATGAGGTAAAATGTAGTTTTATATAAGAAATATTTTAAATTTCTAACTATTTTGGCCATTTTCATATACTACAAAACTGGGTTGCCCTTGGGTTCGAAATTGTGATTTTTTTTACATTTTTGATACCAAATTTGTTCTTCTTATATTATAAAACAGTTTCAGTTAGAAAAAAACCAACGTCAGATCCTTTCTTTGTTAATTTAGTGTAAAAACAAAATTTAATTTTCCTAACCCTGGAAAAATATGTTAAATCTTTTAATTTTTTTTTACCAATGCAAATCTTTATGATGTATAAAGCGGTTTTATTTAAGAAAAACTCAAAAATTCTAAACATATTAGTTGTTACGTGTACCACACTTAAAAATTTTCCATCCCTGGAAGCGAAAATTTATTTTTGTTTTGTTTTTTTTTACCAATGAAACTCAAATGAGGCATGAAATAATTCTATTTAATAAACTTTAAATTTTTAACTATTTTGGTCATGTAATAAAAATAATGCAGTTATCCAACCCTGAAATCGAAATTTTCATTTTTTTTTATTTTTGATAATAATTTAATTTTTTCTGAATCAAAAAATAGTTTTAATTAGCAAAACACGACATTCCTGTCCTTTTGGTTACTTTTATGTATAAAAAATTCAATTTCCCATTCCTGGAGGCGAAAATTAAATTCAGAAAATCGGCAAATTAAATATATCAATTTTAAATTTAATAAAACATTTTATTATTAACAAAAAATAACAAAACAGAACAATTCAGCACAAACAAATGCTTATATATGAATAACATTAACAAACTTAAAAATAAACGTTTTGAAAACAAATTGTAGCTTATATAAAATTATGTTAATAACATATATTACTTATTAAATATGACAAATGTGAACAACCCGTCATAACTTGGCTGCCAGCTACGTAATTTAAACGAGAAAAATTTTTATATTGTATATATTTAGTTTTTGAGTTTTAGTGCTCCTTTAATATATTTTATGTTATAAAAATCTGATTTAATATACAGACATATAGATATGAATAATTTTTTATCCGCTTTTTAGTCGTGAGACATATATAAGTAACGGCGGCAAACATATACTACCGCCGTCTCGCTTAAAAATTTTCAGAGTTCGACTTAGATCTCCAGAGCTATTTTATGACAACACAAAAACATACCTGCAAGAGTGCTATTATTTTATGACTTTTTATATGCAGCACAACAACAACTTTTTTAAACCAGTCTAAAATTTTATAACTCTATGACAATATGACTAAATAGCACGAAGTGTGAATCCTCCAATTATGTGTATTTTGTACTTTAAGGTATATTTTTTTAAGTTTGAAAAAACAGTTTTTAGATTTTTATATCAACGAATTTTTAAATTCAAAAAATCGGGAATTAAATATATTAATTTTAAATTTAATGAAATATTTTAATTGGGGGATTCACACTGTAGTCATAGAGTCATAAGTTATAAAATAATAGCACGAAAAATATGACAAGTGTGAACAACCCGTCATAACTTGGTCTGCTAAATAAAGTTGTATATATATAAACTCTAACAGCTGCTGCCTTCTTATGACCTAAATAAATTTTTTTCGCGGAGGCATATGGAAAAACGTTCAGTGGCTACCAGCTACGTAACTTAAACGTGAAAAATTGTTCACTTGCATATATTTAGTTTTTGCGATTTAGTGCTCTTATAATATTTTTTATGTTATAAAAATGTGATTTAATGTACAGACATATTGGTGTGAACAATTTTTAACCGTTCTTTAATCGTGAATCATATATAAGTAACGGCTGAAATCAGCTGTTTTTCTACAGCTGCTAAGTTTTGTGAACAATTTTGCAATTAAAATTTAAAATCCACAATCACAAAATTCTCATAATAATAAAAACAAATGCCAAAAATAAACGCGTTTATGATTAATGTTGCTGAAATGGAATACGTTGAAGTACAGCAAAAATTTAAAAGGAGATATCTACGGGATGCTAGCAACCCACTCGAGTTGCCGCAAACCTTGTAAGTACATTAAAAAATATTTATTTTTACATACGTTTTTATTATGTTTAATTTCAAAGGTTCGAAAAATATTATTGAGTAAATAAACCGGCATTCAAGTATCTGTTAGAGTAGCTAAAGGCCAACACCTAACCACAACTTAAATCGTTAGGAGTTAAAAAATAGATGGAAATGCATTCTAGGTACTTCAGAGCTACACTACGCTCCAGCAAAGGCAGCAAAATGACAAATATTTGCTGTGTCTTGCATAATATATGCATTCATTTCAAATGCAACACCTAAGTAACCGATACTGAAAATGTAGATGATATAAATATTCAAGATAGGAGTAATGGTGTGGATCCATTGCGTCGTCGCAATATTTGTCCATTGCCCAAACCATTAGGAATAATATTGGAAATAATATCTAATAATTTTTTTTATAATTGGACTATAAATGTGTATATTATTATAACAAAATTAGATATGTATACAATTTTTAAAAATAAAAAAATATATCAAAGAAATGCATTCTCCCAATATTTTTATTCCCGGGGAAGAGTTTCACAATTCGAACTTCATTTAGAATAAGGGAAATGGGAAACATTTCCCTGGGAGATTTTATTTAGAATAGGGGAACAGGAAATTGGGAAAAAACTCCCAGGGAATTGTTGTTTAGAATTGGGGTGATTATCACCCCAATTCTAAATATTCCCAGGGAATAGAGTTCCCTGGGAATTAATTTCTCCCAAGAATGAAAATCCCCTATTCCAAACAGTTTGGGAAGGGAATAATAAGGGAAAGGGAATTCGAAAAATCGAAATCAGCTGTTTTTCTAGCGTGCTAAGTTTTGTGAAAAATTTTGAAAATAAAATTGAAAATATACAAACAAAAATTTCTTGTAATAATAAAAAAGTGCCAAAAAATTCTTGTTATAATGAAGACGTGCCAAAAATAAGAGAAAAAAATGCTTAGTGTTGCGTTTATTATTAAAGTTGCAGAAATGGAATACACTGAAGTACAGCAAAAGCGTCAAAAAATATAAAGGAGATATCTGCGGGATGCTAGCAACCCACTCGAGTTAACGCAAACTTTGTAAGTACAAAGGTTCGAAAAATATTATCGTGTAAATAAACCGGCATTCAAGTATCTGTTAGAGGTGCTAAAGTCCAACACCCAACCACAACTTAAGTCGTTTGGAGTTTCCCAAATGATAATGTTGAGTGCTGCTTTACGATTTTTCGCCGAAGGTGGGTATCAGACAGGAATAGGAAAGGATTCGGATGTATCTCTAGCCCGGAGTAGTCTTAGCAAAGCTCTAGCAAAAGTAATAAACGTTTTTGAGCAGCATTTATGTCCGACATGGATTTCTTTCTGCCGAACAGAAGAAGATAAACGAAAAATTGCATTATCTTTTCATGTTAAACATGGCATCCCCAGAGTAATAGGATGTGTTGACGGGACACATGTCCGCATAATTACACCTTCTGTTAATAAGCACTTATATTACAACAGAAAGGGTTACTATAGTTTAAATGTAATGTTGGTAAGTTTCATGTGCTGCTGATAGTTTATACTTAAGTAAGAAAATTTTTTAAAGGTGTGTGATCATGAGCTGAGGATTCAGTATGTTGATGCCTCCCACCACGGTGCGTGTCATGATTCCTTTATTTGGAATTCCAGCGAGTTGCGAGCTCACCTCGAGGGGGACTTTCGTAGAGTCGGGAGTAATTATTGGCTTCTCGGTAAGTTTGTGATGAAATAATACAAAATTCATAAATTAATAATGTATTACTTTATAGGAGAGGCAGGATAAGTCCTAGAACCGTGGCTATTAACACCTCATAGATGCCCACAGAATGGATCTGTGGAGATAAAATTTAATGAAACTCATTCAAAGTGCCGAAATAAAATTAAACGCACTAATGGTGTTTTAAAAAATAGATGGAGGTGTATTCTAGGTGCTAGAGAACTACACTACGCTCCAGAAAAGGCAGCAAAAATAACAAATATTTGCTGTGCCTTGCAAAATATATGCAACACCGAAGTAACCAATACTGAAAGTGTAGATAATTTTTATGTACAAGATACGAGTAGTGGTGTGATATCCATAGCGTCGTCGTAATATTCGTCTATTGCCCAAAACATGAGAAATAATATTGGGAATAATCTCTAATAATTTTTTTAAAACTGGACTACAAATATGTATAAATTTATATATTTATATTTTTTTAAATGTGTAATTTATGTAGGTATGTATATTTTTTATTTTATTATAACAAAATTAGATATGTATACAATAGTTTCAATTTATCTTAAAAATAATAAAATATATCACAAAGTAATTCATAAAGATTTGGTTTGGTTTTGTAAAACCTAATCTAATCCAAATGTATTAGCCACACCTTCTACAGATTCCTTCATTCCAATCAAATTGTAAATAGACTCTTCGAAGGGGGACAGCTTTTGCTCCATATTTGGGCCTCCACCGGTGGCCCTGGAAGATTTTAAATTTTGAGCTGCTTTGTTCCGTACGTTTTTTTTTCTGGTGCACCAAACCTGAAAATTATTGTTGTACTCTTATTAAAATTTTGTTTTATACAGACTAATTTTTTTATTTATATGTACCTTCTTCCATTCGGCAATAATTTTTGATGGTGGCCCTGATACGTTCAATTCCGCCTCCAAACCAACCCAGACTCTGTGCAGCTCTTCTTTACTTCCCTTGAAAAACCCGCGCGCAATTTCTGGATATAATTCCATAGTATTTATATAATTATATAATTTCCATTTGTTTTTTGTTCGTGTTTTTCGACCTTCATGTAAGAATAATTAATATATTTATACTTAAAAAGAAAATATTTAATAAAACTTACATTTTTCTTATTCAATTCCCTTTGAATTTTTTGGCGGAAAATCTCCCAAGTTTTTTTTATTACATTCTCCCTATATTTGACATTCGTAATACCTACTTTTATTCCCGGGGAAGAGTTTCCCAATTCGAAGTTCATTTAGAATAAGGGAGATGGAAAAGGGGAAACATTTCCCTGGGAGATTTTATTTAGAATAGGGGAACAGGGAATTGGGAAAAAACTCCCAGGGAATTGCTGTTTAGAATTGGGGTGTATGTGTATTTTGTACTTTAAGGTATATTTTTTTAAGTTTGAAAAAACAGTTTTTAGATTTTTATATCAACAAAATTTTACAGATATATAAGCGAGTAAGTAATTTTTATTAAATCTTGTTTAATATCAACATCGAAACAGTTAGCATTGCAAAATTTTAAATAATCTTTAAAGAAATGAATTTCTTCTAGAAATTCACTTTGCAGAGAAGATAGAAATTTTGTTTTATTCGGGTTGACTCTACTAAAAATTCTTTCTACATTTGCGGAAGAATATGGAAGAATCATAACGTTCTGTACAAATTTTGACAGAACTGGCAATGCATTTGAAAAGTCTCCAATCTCTTCGGATTTAAAATCCGAAAATTTTTGCTAATTTTTTTCTCCTAAAGAAATTCAAGAGATTTTATGCCATTAATATGTGTGTATATCACTTGTTTCGATTTTAAAAGTACTTACAATAGATTGGCTACCTGATTTACTGGAACTATGTTCATTTACATTACAATCTATAAAATATTTTAACTTAAATTAATTTCATTGATCGTGAATTTAAATTTGGCTTACCTCTACTCTTTTGTAAATATCTATCCATTTTCACAAGACAAAACTTCGATTGTTATATTTTAGTTCAATTGAATTGTTTCAGTTTTTAAATATTACTTTTTCTTGTAAGTAGCTTTGGTGAAAGAACCGTTTGTTTTATTGCTTTTTTTCTTTCATTATTCATAGTTGCATATTTTGCAAATAAAAATGTACTAAGACAACACACACAGACATACACTGTGCTAGAACACACGGGATGAATTCATGTGGCATAAAAATGCTTTGAGTGTGTTAGTATTTCTTTGTTCATTTCGTGTTATTTTTCGTTCGCTGAACACATGCGTTTTGAAACAAACTGAGCGGATATATGACTGGAATTGGCAACAATCTTAGGAGGAATTTCTAGTTTCATTATAAATATACTTTCATGTAAATAAATAAATAAAGCCTAAATCAAATGTTGTAAAAATCAACTAGGACCATACTAATAATACATATAAATATGTAAAAAATTATTTATATTGTTAACTAATGTTTTCCCCTCACCGAAAATGCCAACAAACTGCCATGATATGCCAGCATAATAAGACTCGCGGGTTCTAGCAGACTGAATATAATTTTAAATACATATGTCTAACCTTATTTGTTTAGTTTAAGCGCGGATTTATTTATAGTTGTCTCTTTTTAATGTAAAATGTTGCCCATAGTTATATATTAAGGCTTCATTAGTTTTTACTTTCTGTTACTGTTCTGTGCTGTGAAGTTCTGTAGAAAATATTTTGTAATTACTTGTTCTGTTAATGAAATCAGCTGTTTATAAAACAAAAGGCAATCAGTCTGTAAAATGTGTTAAATTTATTGTACAAAATTTTATTTCTTGAACTAAAACTGTAACTTTATCATCCTCGATTGTTTTTTAATTTAAAAAAATATACAAACTTAAAAAATTTTGAATTAAAACAACAAAAAAAAAACTCTCAACAAAATATGTGTTATATATCATACCACAAAAATCTAATACATACGCACCGTTGGCTGTCACTTAAGGCCCAACTATAATATGCGTAGGCTAGCTTTGGCTACTGTCAAAACTCGACGAAAAGACTGTCAAATGCATATGCGAACATTTGTGTGGCTATATTATACTTACACTCAGTTGTAAAGCAATGCACTTTTGCAAAAACTAATTTATGATATATACATAACATGTAAATACATATATAAATATTTTCAATTTATACATACATAAATATATTATCACAAGTAGGTTATTACCAATTTAGAAAGTAATTTAAGAAATAAATTGGAAAGTACTACAATGTACAATAATGCATACCAATGTGTGCAAGTGGTTGGCAACGTATCATAAATGGTAGGAAAATACACAAATACACTATAATATATATACAATAAACAAACGCTAAACATTTAATGTTTCCATTAATTTTTTACATTATTTATTCAATCATGTGTAGAATTGATTTTGGCGTACATTGCAGCTTCTCTTGTGTGCACGTATCACAGTCTATGGTATGTGTGTCTCTAAAAATAATTAAAACAACGAACAAACAGTTGGCCTTTAAAGAAAATGCGATCAGTTTCGCTCTATGCGTTGGAAAATTAAATTCAACGAAAAGTTAGCAAAGCAAATTATGGTCGTACACATTTGATTGTTTGTATTCGCAAATTCGCCTGCGCTAGCGTACGCATATTATAGTTAGGCCTTTAACGTTGAATTCTATTTTCTACAGAATTGTCCGCAACAGAACAGAACGAAAAAGGAACAATAAACCACACGTACAGATTTTCAATTGAACAGAAACAGAACAGCTTATTCAGAACAGAACAGCACGTACAAACTAATTCTGCCTTTAGACTAAATTAATCAAAGTTACCATGCTTTTGGAGTTTATCGAAATATCAGCATATTTGAAAGAAAAACCGTGTAGTCGGCACTTTGATAATTTTAAGGCAAAAAATCGGCAAATGCCGATAAATCGGCATATATGGAAGGCTGGATCCAATGGCTTATTTATTCTCTTTCTCATGTTTTTTTGCAAACACAATTTTTGAGTAACTTAATATATTATTTTCTTACACTTTGTGCTGTGTATGTTTGTATATTTGTATAGATGTATGTACATATATACATAAGTATGGCTGTTATTTATTTATAATAATTATTTAATAGTATTGCAAAGGCCGAAAAAACTGTCCTTTTTTTTCCAAATATACAAACATTTTTATTTTCTACAATGTTTAAGGTTGTAATAGCCGCACACACTGAAATTTTTTCTATAGAAAATATTATAAAATTTTTCATATATTTTTCTAAAAAGTATTTATATTAATATTTTAAGATAAAAAATATTATATAATGAAAAATTGTTTATAGTAAAAAATTCATTCATAGTGAAAATGTTAGTAGAAAAAACAAATATGTTTCTATAGAAAAAAATTCTTTGATTATAAATTTCATAAGCTACAATTCTTCATAAAAAATTGTAATAAGAATCTTTCAATCCACTCTTCATGGGATATCTATAAGTATATATTATCTAGTGCTCAGAAGGTTAAAATTGTATTTCATTAAAATAGGAAACTACTTTTTTGTAATATGTTTTATTGCTAATAAAGTAATTTGAACTTAAATAATATACATAGATATTTTGTTTTACGATGTTGAAAGTAGACCTCAAAAATTGATATAAAATAAGACAAACCGAAATATCAACTTTTAAAATTTGATTGTGCTTAAAATAAACCAGTGATTTTAATTTAATATTAAGTAAATTGTAGTAGTAATATTATAAATAAGTATCTAATGTATTAATAACTATAACATAACAAAGGAACCCCTGAAGAAATCGGCAACGTTGGGTAAAAATTGTAGTACATTGTTTTATTAACATTAATACGTT
The DNA here is from genome assembly GCA_963675445.1 of Linnaemya vulpina. Lineage (NCBI taxonomy): Eukaryota > Metazoa > Arthropoda > Insecta > Diptera > Tachinidae > Linnaemya > Linnaemya vulpina. The sequence goes on along the minus strand of OY776276.1, from coordinate 68,846,299 downwards.
AGATCGCATTCAGATTCATAGGCTAATTGTTCGAACTTAATTTAAATGTAAGAAAGACATGATGATAAATATTCCAAGGCACAAATAAAAGCCAACATCAGTTTTATTCAACTTGCACAGTAGAGCAGAACAGCTGTTTCCGAAAGTCGCAACACTTTCATCATCAGTGCTCATGTGTATATTGTGTTTGTCACCACTTTTTAGGTAGCTTAGTTGAATGTGATAACAGTTCCTATTTACACAAATTTTATTGTGAAAAATAATCCGAGAACTGTATCAACCTGATGTTAACATGTTTTTGTTTTAATACACGTGTTACCGTTTGATTATTTTCTTCATGTCCCATTTTTCTCAATTTTTTGTTCCATCATACCAAAGTCAAACTTTGTTGGTTTGAATTTTATACATAAGTACATGTGAACGTTTTCCAATTTTTATTGGTAGCTCAAGGCATAGCTTAAATTTGTATTTGGTGATTATTTTAACGAACATTTATATTGCTATGTTAAACCGAATTCAGATTCATAGGCTAATTGTTCGAACTTAATTTAAATCTCAGAAAGGATGAACAATTAGCCTATGGATCTGAATTCGATTTAACATAGCAATATATATGTCAAGTCATCAAGTGCTCAGAAGGTTAAAATTTTGAATCATTAAAAGAGGAAACTACTTTTTTCTCATATGTGTTATCGCCAATAAAGTTATTTGAATTTAAATACCACGAAGTTGAAGGTGAAAGTAGTCCTCAAAAATTGCATTAAGTATAAATTGGTTAGTTTACCTAGAGCATTCAACAACGAAACTTGTGAGGCGGAATGTGTTATTATTTGTTGCAGAAAATTGTTACTGTTCATGTTCTTTTATATTGCATGGAATAGATTCTTTGTCTGCAGCTAAAAATACTGCTGCGTAAATTAATGTAGGGTAAATAATATTTGTGGTGTTATTGGATAAACGAAAAATGTGTGTGAAGATAAATATGCCGATTTAAATATGTTTGACGTAAGAGCTTACGTCGTGACATATTTAACTCAAAGTTAAATATGTTTTTAAGTGCCATCACTGACATACTATTTACCTATACGACATATGTTTTTTAGATAATATTACATTAACGAGCATACGCTAACTGAAAATACAAGTACATTTTCTAAATTGTATTTGCGAAATTTTTTATAAAACTATCAAAATTGACTTAAGTGATTTTTTCGGTCATCTTGGATAGATTTTGGCCATTTTTAACCAAATTCTACCTTGTCACTCATATTCAACTTATTTCGTTTTTAGCCATACACCTACGCTACCCGAAAATACAAGTGCTATGTCTCAATTGTATTTGTGAAATTTTTTATTAAACTATCAAAATTGACTTAAGTGATTTTTTCGCTCATCTTGGATAGATTTTGACCATTTTTGGCCAAATTCTACCTTGTCACTCATATTCAACTTATTTAGTTTTTAGCTATGGACCTACGCTACCCGAAAATACAAGTGCTATGTCTCAATTGTATTTGTGAAATTTTTTATTAAACTATCAAAATTGACTTAAGTGATTTTTTCGCTCATCTTGGATAGATTTTAGCCATTTTTGGCCAAATTCTACCTTGTCACTCATATTCAACTTATTTAATTTTTAGCTATGGACCTACGCTACCCGAAAATACAAGTGCTATGTCTCAATTGTATTTGTGAAATTTTTTATTAAACTATCAAAATTGACTTAAGTGATTTTTTCGCTCATCTTGGATATATTTTGGCCATTTTAGGCCAAATTCTACCTTGTCACTCATATTCAACTTATTTAATTTTTAGCTATGGACCTACGCTACCCGAAAATACAAGTGCTATGTCTCAATTGTATTTGTGAAATTTTTTATTAAACTATCAAAATTGACTTAAGTGATTTTTTCGCTCATCTTGGATAGATTTTGGCCATTTTTGGCCAAATTCTACCTTGTCACTCATATTCAACTTATTTAATTTTTAGCTATGGACCTATGCTACCCGAAAATACAAGTGCTATGTCTCAATTGTATTTGTGAAATTTTTTATTAAACTATCAAAATTGACTTAAGTGATTTTTTCGCTCATCTTGGATAGATTTTGGCCATTTTTGGCCAAATTCTACCTTGTCACTCATATTCAACTTATTTCGTTTTTAGCCATGGACCTACGCTACCCGAAAATACAAGTGCTATGTCTCAATTGTATTTGTGAAATTTTTTATTAAACTATCAAAATTGACTTAAGTGATTTTTTCGCTCATCTTGGATAGATTTTGGCCATTTTTGGCCAAATTCTACCTTGTCACTCATATTCAACTTATTTAGTTTTTAGCTATGGACCTACGCTACCCGAAAATACAAGTGCTATGTCTCAATTGTATTTGTGAAATTTTTTATTAAACTATCAAAATTGACTTAAGTGATTTTTTCGCTCATCTTGGATAGATTTTGGCCATTTTTGGCCAAATTCTACCTTGTCACTCATATTCAACTTATTTCGTTTTTAGCCATGGACCTACGCTACCCGAAAATCCAAGTGCTATGTCTCAATTGTATTTGTGAAATTTTTTATTAAACTATCAAAATTGACTTAAGTGATTTTTTCGCTCATCTTGGATAGATTTTGGCCATTTTTGGCCAAATTCTACCTTGTCACTCATATTCAACTTATTTCGTTTTTAGCCATGGACCTACGCTACCCGAAAATACAAGTGCTATGTCTCAATTGTATTTGTGAAATTTTTTATTAAACTATCAAAATTGACTTAAGTGATTTTTTCGCTCATCTTGGATAGATTTTGGCCATTTTTGGCCAAATTCTACCTTGTCACTCATATTCAACTTATTTAGTTTTTAGCTATGGACCTACGCTACCCGAAAATACAAGTGCTATGTCTCAATTGTATTTGTGAAATTTTTTATTAAACTATCAAAATTGACTTAAGTGATTTTTTCGCTCATCTTGGATAGATTTTGGCCATTTTTGGCCAAATTCTACCTTGTCACTCATATTCAACTTATTTCGTTTTTAGCCATGGACCTACGCTACCCGAAAATCCAAGTGCTATGTCTCAATTGTATTTGTGAAATTTTTTATTAAACTATCAAAATTGACTTAAGTGATTTTTTCGCTCATCTTGGATAGATTTTTGCCATTTTTGGCCAAATTCTACCTTGTCACTCATATTCAACTTATTTCGTTTTTAGCCATGGACCTACGCTACCCGAAAATACAAGTGCTATGTCTCAATTGTATTTGTGAAATTTTTTATTAAACTATCAAAATTGACTTAAGTGATTTTTTCGCTCATCTTGGATAGATTTTGGCCATTTTTGGCCAAATTCTACCTTGTCACTCATATTCAACTTATTTAATTTTTAGCTATGAACCTACGCTACCCGAAAATACAAGTGCTATGTCTCAATTGTATTTGTGAAATTTTTTATTAAACTATCAAAATTGACTTAAGTGATTTTTTCGCTCATCTTGGATAGATTTTGGCCATTTTTGGCCAAATTCTACCTTGTCACTCATATTCAACTTATTTAATTTTTAGCTATGGACCTACGCTACCCGAAAATACAAGTGCTATGTCTCAATTGTATTTGTGAAATTTTTTATTAAACTATCAAAATTGACTTAAGTGATTTTTTCGCTCATCTTGGATAGATTTTGGCCATTTTTGGCCAAATTCTACCTTGTCACTCATATTCAACTTATTTCGTTTTTAGCCATGGACCTACGCTACCCGAAAATACAAGTGCTATGTCTCAATTGTATTTGTGAAATTTTTTATTAAACTATCAAAATTGACTTAAGTGATTTTTTCGCTCATCTTGGATAGATTTTGGCCATTTTTGGCCAAATTCTACCTTGTCACTCATATTCAACTTATTTAGTTTTTAGCTATGGACCTACGCTACCCGAAAATACAAGTGCTATGTCTCAATTGTATTTGTGAAATTTTTTATTAAACTATCAAAATTGACTTAAGTGATTTTTTCGCTCATCTTGGATAGATTTTGGCCATTTTTGGCCAAATTCTACCTTGTCACTCATATTCAACTTATTTCGTTTTTAGCCATGGACCTACGCTACCCGAAAATCCAAGTGCTATGTCTCAATTGTATTTGTGAAATTTTTTATTAAACTATCAAAATTGACTTAAGTGATTTTTTCGCTCATCTTGGATAGATTTTTGCCATTTTTGGCCAAATTCTACCTTGTCACTCATATTCAACTTATTTAGTTTTTAGCCATGGACCTACGCTACCCGAAAATACAAGTGCTATGTCTCAATTGTATTTGTGAAATTTTTTATTAAACTATCAAATTTGACTTAAGTGATTTTTTCGCTCATCTTGGATAGATTTTGGCCATTTTTGGCCAAATTCTACCTTGTCACTCATATTCAACTTATTTAGTTTTTAGCTATGGACCTACGCTACCCGAAAATACAAGTGCTATGTCTCAATTGTATTTGTGAAATTTTTTATTAAACTATCAAAATTGACTTAAGTGATTTTTTCGCTCATCTTGGATAGATTTTTGCCATTTTTGGCCAAATTCTACCTTGTCACTCATATTCAACTTATTTCGTTTTTAGCCATGGACCTACGCTACCCGAAAATACAAGTGCTATGTCTCAATTGTATTTGTGAAATTTTTTATTAAACTATCAAATTTGACTTAAGTGATTTTTTCGCTCATCTTGGATAGATTTTGGCCATTTTTGGCCAAATTCTACCTTGTCACTCATATTCAACTTATTTAATTTTTAGCTATGGACCTACGCTACCCGAAAATACAAGTGCTATGTCTCAATTGTATTTGTGAAATTTTTTATTAAACTATCAAAATTGACTTAAGTGATTTTTTCGCTCATCTTGGATAGATTTTGGCCATTTTTGGCCAAATTCTACCTTGTCACTCATATTCAACTTATTTAATTTTTAGCTATGGACCTACGCTACCCGAAAATACAAGTGCTATGTCTCAATTGTATTTGTGAAATTTTTTATTAAACTATCAAAATTGACTTAAGTGATTTTTTCGCTCATCTTGGATAGATTTTGGCCATTTTTGGCCAAATTCTACCTTGTCACTCATATTCAACTTATTTAGTTTTTAGCTATGGACCTACGCTACCCGAAAATACAAGTGCTATGTCTCAATTGTATTTGTGAAATTTTTTATTAAACTATCAAAATTGACTTAAGTGATTTTTTCGCTCATCTTGGATAGATTTTGGCCATTTTTGGCCAAATTCTACCTTGTCACTCATATTCAACTTATTTCGTTTTTAGCCATGGACCTACGCTACCCGAAAATCCAAGTGCTATGTCTCAATTGTATTTGTGAAATTTTTTATTAAACTATCAAAATTGACTTAAGTGATTTTTTCGCTCATCTTGGATAGATTTTTGCCATTTTTGGCCAAATTCTACCTTGTCACTCATATTCAACTTATTTCGTTTTTAGCCATGGACCTACGCTACCCGAAAATACAAGTGCTATGTCTCAATTGTATTTGTGAAATTTTTTATTAAACTATCAAAATTGACTTAAGTGATTTTTTCGCTCATCTTGGATAGATTTTGGCCATTTTTGGCCAAATTCTACCTTGTCACTCATATTCAACTTATTTAATTTTTAGCTATGAACCTACGCTACCCGAAAATACAAGTGCTATGTCTCAATTGTATTTGTGAAATTTTTTATTAAACTATCAAAATTGACTTAAGTGATTTTTTCGCTCATCTTGGATAGATTTTGGCCATTTTTGGCCAAATTCTACCTTGTCACTCATATTCAACTTATTTAATTTTTAGCTATGGACCTACGCTACCCGAAAATACAAGTGCTATGTCTCAATTGTATTTGTGAAATTTTTTATTAAACTATCAAAATTGACTTAAGTGATTTTTTCGCTCATCTTGGATAGATTTTGGCCATTTTTGGCCAAATTCTACCTTGTCACTCATATTCAACTTATTTCGTTTTTAGCCATGGACCTACGCTACCCGAAAATACAAGTGCTATGTCTCAATTGTATTTGTGAAATTTTTTATTAAACTATCAAAATTGACTTAAGTGATTTTTTCGCTCATCTTGGATAGATTTTGGCCATTTTTGGCCAAATTCTACCTTGTCACTCATATTCAACTTATTTAGTTTTTAGCTATGGACCTACGCTACCCGAAAATACAAGTGCTATGTCTCAATTGTATTTGTGAAATTTTTTATTAAACTATCAAAATTGACTTAAGTGATTTTTTCGCTCATCTTGGATAGATTTTGGCCATTTTTGGCCAAATTCTACCTTGTCACTCATATTCAACTTATTTCGTTTTTAGCCATGGACCTACGCTACCCGAAAATCCAAGTGCTATGTCTCAATTGTATTTGTGAAATTTTTTATTAAACTATCAAAATTGACTTAAGTGATTTTTTCGCTCATCTTGGATAGATTTTTGCCATTTTTGGCCAAATTCTACCTTGTCACTCATATTCAACTTATTTAGTTTTTAGCCATGGACCTACGCTACCCGAAAATACAAGTGCTATGTCTCAATTGTATTTGTGAAATTTTTTATTAAACTATCAAATTTGACTTAAGTGATTTTTTCGCTCATCTTGGATAGATTTTGGCCATTTTTGGCCAAATTCTACCTTGTCACTCATATTCAACTTATTTAGTTTTTAGCTATGAACCTACGCTACCCGAAAATACAAGTGCTATGTCTCAATTGTATTTGTGAAATTTTTTATTAAACTATCAAAATTGACTTAAGTGATTTTTTCGCTCATCTTGGATAGATTTTTGCCATTTTTGGCCAAATTCTACCTTGTCACTCATATTCAACTTATTTCGTTTTTAGCCATGGACCTACGCTACCCGAAAATACAAGTGCTATGTCTCAATTGTATTTGTGAAATTTTTTATTAAACTATCAAATTTGACTTAAGTGATTTTTTCGCTCATCTTGGATAGATTTTGGCCATTTTTGGCCAAATTCTACCTTGTCACTCATATTCAACTTATTTAATTTTTAGCTATGGACCTACGCTACCCGAAAATACAAGTGCTATGTCTCAATTGTATTTGTGAAATTTTTTATTAAACTATCAAAATTGACTTAAGTGATTTTTTCGCTCATCTTGGATAGATTTTGGCCATTTTTGGCCAAATTCTACCTTGTCACTCATATTCAACTTATTTAATTTTTAGCTATGGACCTACGCTACCCGAAAATACAAGTGCTATGTCTCAATTGTATTTGTGAAATTTTTTATTAAACTATCAAAATTGACTTAAGTGATTTTTTCGCTCATCTTGGATAGATTTTGGCCATTTTTGGCCAAATTCTACCTTGTCACTCATATTCAACTTATTTCGTTTTTAGCCATGGACCTACGCTACCCGAAAATACAAGTGCTATGTCTCAATTGTATTTGTGAAATTTTTTATTAAACTATCAAAATTGACTTAAGTGATTTTTTCGCTCATCTTGGATAGATTTTGGCCATTTTTGGCCAAATTCTACCTTGTCACTCATATTCAACTTATTTCGTTTTTAGCCATGGACCTACGCTACCCGAAAATCCAAGTGCTATGTCTCAATTGTATTTGTGAAATTTTTTATTAAACTATCAAAATTGACTTAAGTGATTTTTTCGCTCATCTTGGATAGATTTTTGCCATTTTTGGCCAAATTCTACCTTGTCACTCATATTCAACTTATTTAGTTTTTAGCCATGGACCTACGCTACCCGAAAATACAAGTGCTATGTCTCAATTGTATTTGTGAAATTTTTTATTAAACTATCAAATTTGACTTAAGTGATTTTTTCGCTCATCTTGGATAGATTTTGGCCATTTTTGGCCAAATTCTACCTTGTCACTCATATTCAACTTATTTAGTTTTTAGCTATGGACCTACGCTACCCGAAAATACAAGTGCTATGTCTCAATTGTATTTGTGAAATTTTTTATTAAACTATCAAAATTGACTTAAGTGATTTTTTCGCTCATCTTGGATAGATTTTGGCCATTTTTGGCCAAATTCTACCTTGTCACTCATATTCAACTTATTTCGTTTTTAGCCATGGACCTACGCTACCCGAAAATCCAAGTGCTATGTCTCAATTGTATTTGTGAAATTTTTTATTAAACTATCAAAATTGACTTAAGTGATTTTTTCGCTCATCTTGGATAGATTTTTGCCATTTTTGGCCAAATTCTACCTTGTCACTCATATTCAACTTATTTCGTTTTTAGCCATGGACCTACGCTACCCGAAAATACAAGTGCTATGTCTCAATTGTATTTGTGAAATTTTTTATTAAACTATCAAATTTGACTTAAGTGATTTTTTCGCTCATCTTGGATAGATTTTGGCCATTTTTGGCCAAATTCTACCTTGTCACTCATATTCAACTTATTTAATTTTTAGCTATGGACCTACGCTACCCGAAAATACAAGTGCTATGTCTCAATTGTATTTGTGAAATTTTTTATTAAACTATCAAAATTGACTTAAGTGATTTTTTCGCTCATCTTGGATAGATTTTGGCCATTTTTGGCCAAATTCTACCTTGTCACTCATATTCAACTTATTTGATTTTTAGCTATGGACCTACGCTACCCGAAAATACAAGTGCTATGTCTCAATTGTATTTGTGAAATTTTTTATTAAACTATCAAAATTGACTTAAGTGATTTTTTCGCTCATCTTGGATAGATTTTGGCCATTTTTGGCCAAATTCTACCTTGTCACTCATATTCAACTTATTTCGTTTTTAGCCATGGACCTACGCTACCCGAAAATACAAGTGCTATGTCTCAATTGTATTTGTGAAATTTTTTATTAAACTATCAAAATTGACTTAAGTGATTTTTTCGCTCATCTTGGATAGATTTTGGCCATTTTTGGCCAAATTCTACCTCGTCACTCATATTCAACTTATTTCGTTTTTAGCCATGGACCTACGCTACCCGAAAATACAAGTGCTATGTCTCAATTGTATTTGTGAAATTTTTTATTAAACTATCAAAATTGACTTAAGTGATTTTTTCGCTCATCTTGGATAGATTTTGGCCATTTTTGGCCAAATTCTACCTTGTCACTCATATTCAACTTATTTAATTTTTAGCTATGGACCTACGCTACCCGAAAATCCAAGTGCTATGTCTCAATTGTATTTGTGAAATTTTTTATTAAACTATCAAAATTGACTTAAGTGATTTTTTCGCTCATCTTGGATAGATTTTGGCCATTTTTGGCCAAATTCTACCTTGTCACTCATATTCAACTTATTTAATTTTTAGCTATGGACCTACGCTACCCGAAAATACAAGTGCTATGTCTCAATTGTATTTGTGAAATTTTTTATTAAACTATCAAAATTGACTTAAGTGATTTTTTCGCTCATCTTGGATAGATTTTGGCCATTTTTGGCCAAATTCTACCTTGTCACTCATATTCAACTTATTTAATTTTTAGCTATGGACCTACGCTACCCGAAAATACAAGTGCTATGTCTCAATTGTATTTGTGAAATTTTTTATTAAACTATCAAAATTGACTTAAGTGATTTTTTCGCTCATCTTGGATAGATTTTGGCCATTTTTGGCCAAATTCTACCTTGTCACTCATATTCAACTTATTTCGTTTTTAGCCATGGACCTACGCTACCCGAAAATACAAGTGCTATGTCTCAATTGTATTTGTGAAATTTTTTATTAAACTATCAAAATTGACTTAAGTGATTTTTTCGCTCATCTTGGATAGATTTTGGCCATTTTTGGCCAAATTCTACCTTGTCACTCATATTCAACTTATTTAGTTTTTAGCTATGGACCTACGCTACCCGAAAATCCAAGTGCTATGTCTCAATTGTATTTGTGAAATTTTTTATTAAACTATCAAAATTGACTTAAGTGATTTTTTCGCTCATCTTGGATAGATTTTGGCCATTTTTGGCCAAATTCTACCTTGTCACTCATATTCAACTTATTTAATTTTTAGCTATGGACCTACGCTACCCGAAAATACAAGTGCTATGTCTCAATTGTATTTGTGAAATTTTTTATTAAACTATCAAAATTGACTTAAGTGATTTTTTCGCTCATCTTGGATAGATTTTGGCCATTTTTGGCCAAATTCTACCTTGTCACTCATATTCAACTTATTTCGTTTTTAGCCATGGACCTACGCTACCCGAAAATACAAGTGCTATGTCTCAATTGTATTTGTGGAATTTTTTATTAAACTATCAAAATTGACTTAACTGATTTTTTCGCTCATCTTGGATAGATTTTGGCCATTTTTGGCCAAATTCTACCTTGTCACTCATATTCAACTTATTTAATTTTTAGCTATGGACCTACGCTACCCGAAAATACAAGTGCTATGTCTCAATTGTATTTGTGAAATTTTTTATTAAACTATCAAATTTGACTTAAGTGATTTTTTCGCTCATCTTGGATAGATTTTGGCCATTTTTGGCCAAATTCTACCTTGTCACTCATATTCAACTTATTTCGTTTTTAGCCATGGACCTACGCTACCCGAAAATCCAAGTGCTATGTCTCAATTGTATTTGTGAAATTTTTTATTAAACTATCAAAATTGACTTAAGTGATTTTTTCGCTCATCTTGGATAGATTTTGGCCATTTTTGGCCAAATTCTACCTTGTCACTCATATTCAACTTATTTCGTTTTTAGCCATGGACCTACGCTACCCGAAAATACAAGTGCTATGTCTCAATTGTATTTGTAAAATTTTTTATTAAACTATCAAAGTTGACTTAAGTGATTTTTTCGCTCATCTTGGATAGATTTTGGCCATTTTAGGCCAGATGAGCGAAAAAAATCACTTAAGTCAACTTTGATAGTTTAATAAAAAATTTCACAAATACAATTGAGACATAGCACTTTTATTTTCGGGTAGCGTAGGTCCATGGCTAAGAACGAAATAAGTTGAATATGAGTGACAAGGTAGAATTTGGCCTAAAATGGCCAAAATCTATCCAAGATGAGCGAAAAAATCACTTAAGTCAACTTTGATAGTTTAATAAAAAATTTCACAAATACAATTGAGACATAGCACTTGTATTTTCGGGTAGCGTAGGTCCATGGCTAAGAACGAAATAAGTTGAATATGAGTGACAAGGTAGAATTTGGCCAAAAATGGCCAAAATCTATCCAAGATGAGCGAAAAAATCACTTAAGTCAATTTTTATAGTTTAATAAAAAATTTCACAAATACAATTGAGACATAGCACTTGTATTTTCGGGTAGCGTAGGTCCATGGCTAAAAACGAAATAAGTTGAATATGAGTGACAAGGTAGAATTTGGTTAAAAATGGCCAAAATCTATCCAAGATGACCGAAAAAATCACTTAAGTCAATTTTGATAGTTTTATAAAAAATTTCGCAAATACAATTTAGAAAATGTACTTGTATTTTCAGTTAGCGTATGCTCGTTAATGTAATATTATCTAAAAAACATATGTCGTATAGGTAAATAGTATGTCAGTGATGGCACTTAAAAACATATTTAACTTTGAGTTAAATATGTCACGGCGTAAGCTCTTACGTCAAACATATTTAAATCGGCATATTTATCTTCACACACATAAACGAAAATGTGTCTGTCAGCACTGATGCGATGATGCCATATATTATTATGATAGACATATAATATAAACATTTTGTATACATTTTTTATTTATATATACATACATACATACATATATATATATATACATACATACATACATATATATATATATATATATATATATATATATGTATATATATATATATATATATATATATATATATATACATATATATATATATATATATATATATGTATATATATATATATATATATATATATATATACATATATATATATATATATATATATATATATATAAATATATTTATATATATATATATATATATATATATGTATATATATATATATATATATATATATATGTATATATATATATATATATATATATATATGTATATATATATATATATATATATATATATATATGTATATATATAAATATATATATATATATATATATATATATATATGTATATATATATATATATATATATATATATATATATATATATGTATATATATATATATATATATATATATATATATATGTATATATATATATATATATATATATAAATTAAGTATCAACAAATTTTATTTTATTGGCGCAGGTGATTCGTTCGGCACTTTGTATAGACGGCGGGACTGTTATTGAATGATTTTTTTTAGTGGATCTTTGAATCATTCAGGAATTGACCTGTTTTATTTTAAATGAACTCATTCTGTCTTAAATGTGAATTAAATCGAAATATAAATTAACTCATGATGAACTAAAAATTTTTAATACATTCGCTTTGTTCAAATAGAAGGATTGCTTTTGTACTAGAAATAAGTTTTTAAGGAATTAAAAGAAAATGATTGTAATAATTTTTTTTTTCATATAAAAAGGTCATATGCAATATATATAAATTCTATTACGTTATGTACATTTAGGTTTTCTGTAAAATATAATGTAATAAAGAATACCTTTATGTTGGTAAAATCTTGAGATTTGGAGATTTTGATAAAAACAATTTAAACCTCTTTTAAAATGTTTGTATAGAAAAAATATTTTTATTTTTGTTTTAATTTTTTTGACCAAGTGAAAACTTTCAATATATAAAGAATTTTTTTTAAGGCTAATCCGGCCTAACGTACTAATTTGGTGATTATTTTAGCGAACATTTATATTGCTATGTTAAATCGATTTCAGATTCATAGGCTAATTGTTCGAACTTAATTTAAATCTCAGAAAGACATGATGATAAATATTCCAAGGCATTTTCATATATTTTTCTAAAAAGTATTTATATTAATATTTTAAGATAAAAAATATTATATAATGAAAATTTGTTTATAGTAAAAAATTCATTCATAGTGAAAATGTTAGTAGAAAAAACAAATATGTTTCTATAGAAAAAAATTCTTTGATTATAAATTTCATAAGCTACAATTCTTCATAAAAAATTGTAATAAGAATCTTTCAATCCACTCTTCATGGGATATCTATAAGTATATATTATCTAGTGCTCAGAAGGTTAAAATTGTATTTCATTAAAATAGGAAACTACATTTTTGTAATATGTTTTATTGCTAATAAAGTAATTTGAACTTAAATAATATACATAGATATTTTGTTTTACGATGTTGAAAGTAGACCTCAAAAATTGATATAAAATAAGACAAACCGAAATATCAACTTTCAAAATTTGATTGTGCTTAAAATAAACCAGTGATTTTAATTTAATATTAAGTAAATTGTAGTAGTAATATTATAAATAAGTCTAATGTATTAATAACTATAACATAACAAAGGAACCCCTGAAGAAATCGGCAACGTTGGGTAAAAATTGTAGTACATTGTTTTATTAACATTAATACGTTAGATCGCATTCAGATTCATAGGCTAATTGTTCGAACTTAATTTAAATGTAAGAAAGACATGATGATAAATATTCCAAGGCACAAATAAAAGCCAACATCAGTTTTATTCAACTTACACAGCACATCAGAACAGCTGTTTTCGAAAGTCGCAACACTTTCATCATCAGTGCTCATGAGTATATTGTGTTTGTCACCACTTTTTAGGTGGCTTAGTTGAATGTGATAACAGTTCCTATTTACACAAATTTTATTGTGAAAAATAATCCGAGAACTGTATCAACCTGATGTTAACACGTTTTTGTTTTAATACACGTGTTACCGTTTGATTATTTTCTTCATGTCTCATTTTTCTGAATTTTTTGTTCCATCATACCTAAGTCAAACTTTTTTGGTTTGAATTTTATACTTAAGTACATGTGAACGTTTTCCAATTTTCATTGGTAGCTCAAGCCATAGCTTAAATTTGTATTTGGTGATTATTTTAACGAACATTTATATTGCTATGTTAAATCGAATTCAGATTCCTAGGCTGATTGTTGGAACTTAATTTAAATCTCAGAAAGACATGATGATAAATATTCCAAGGCACAAAGGAAAGTCAACATCAGTTTTATTCAACTTATACAGCAGAGTAGAACAGCTGTTTTCGAAAGTCGCAACACTTTCATCATCAGTGCTTATGTGCATATTGTGTTTTGTCACCACTTTTTAGGTGGCTTAGTTGAATGTGATAACAGTTCCTATTTACATAAATTTTATTGAGAAAAATATTCCGAGAACTATCAACCTGATGTTAACACGTTTTTGTTTTAATACACGTGTTACCGTTTACATATACTTAGTAGATTCCTTTTACATATTTACAAAACGGAATGATTGCACAAACGCAAACATCAAAATCATATAATTTATCTGATACATCTTATATTCTCTTTTATAATTAGTTTTTTTAATATAAACTTGTGTTTTTATATTAAAAAAAACTAATTATAAAAGAGAATATGAGATGTAGGAGATAAATTATATGATTTTGATGTTTTATAAAAATTTTATCGTAAATACAACAATTTATTAAAGTTTCAAACAAAAATGTTGCTTTATAAATAGTAAACAAATTCAGTAAATATAAAACAGCTGATTCGAATATCGGGTTTACTTGCATACGAAAATGGCAAAACCGGATTGTTTTCATGACACCAAATGAAACCGATATCGATTTGCAAAACCGACAGTTAGCAAAATTGACTTGGATTCTATGACACCCCTGAATATGAAAGAAATCTTTCGATTTATTTATTTTTTTATATTATGTGATCATTTGAATTGACTATATAAGTGCCTTATAATAAGTTATAAAATATTTGAGCAAATAGTATACTTTTGTGATTTAAAAAAAAATCCTCTGGAATCGGGCCCCAAGAAATATCTCTTCACTTAAAACATGAGATACATTTTATAAATTATATTTACGGATAACTAACGCCTAGACAACTAATTACATAAAGTAATATCTAAGTTTTTAAAAATAAATGCAAAAAGCTTTCGAATTTAGCAATAAAAACGAGTAATTTTCTGTTCGCACTTGCGAACAGTGCTCCAAAATGAGTTAAGAATGACACTATAGATGAATTTATTGCAAATATAATTACTAACATATAAAGAAATATGTAATAATAAACTCATTTCCAATTTGTTTTAAGAAAATATGATTAAATTCATAAATAAAAAATATTTTTTTCGGTCGCAATTCCAAGAATTGCAACCGTCCCAATTTAGTATAAAAGAGTTAACTGCATAATTAAATTAAAGCATTAAATGAAGAAACTGTAACAAAGTATATTTTTCGGTCGCTATTCCCAAACGAAAATGAAATATTAACATTCCATAGAATTACTAACAAATAGAACAATAATTTTAATTAAAAAGAAAAGTGTTAATAAGGGTAATTCAGTCTTGTTTCTCCCGTTCCGTCTAGTAGTTGTTAAGCTTCAAATAAAATAAATAACGATTGATAAAGAAAAAAACAAATTCAGGTTTTTTTAAACAAAAACGTGGAAACATAATTGGCGCAGTCGATAGGATCCTTTTTTAGAAAGGATTGAGTGATTCGTAATCTTTGTGAGAAATAAATTTTTTAAGTCTGCGATTCCTACGGGACCCTTCAGGATAAATAAAGTAATAGTTTTGGTGCAGTGAAGGCTTAAATATAAAAACTTCAAGTCTACACCATCAAAGTGCAGGAAAATTTTTAACGTGAAAGTGAATCACCACAAAAAGCAGTGAAAGCTTAGTTAAAATTTTAAGCTAATACCATTAAAGTGCAGTGAACATATTTTTACGTAAAAGTGAACCACGAAAAGCATCAGAAGGAAGCTGGTAAAATCTTCAAAATCAATCTAAAAGCTAGAAGAAAACGATAATTGGACTAAAATAGAAAGGCAGAGGAGCAGCCTCAAATTGCAAGTGTAATCTGGCCGACGAGCATGCCAAAGAAGATGCCCAACTGTTCCAACAACAACAGTTCCAACAACAACAATTCCAGCCACAACAACCTAATCAGCTCTAGAGCATGTATAAAAAAGTAGCATAGAATTTAATGTAGACAAAACTGCGAAAGTAAAACGAAGAAAATATGAGTTCATTATTGGGATTGATTTGATGAATTGTTTCAACACAATAATAACACAATAATGGATTTAGTGGAAGGAGAAATATCTTTTAATAAAAAAAATTGTTTTATAAAGAATTCGCATAAAAACGTAAAAGTTTGTGCATTAGAAGCACAAAAAATACAATTAGAAGTGCAAACAGAATACAATTAGACCAGTGAAATAAAGAAGAATAGTACAAGTAAAAGTTTTGAGTAATTTCAAGGGACTATTCTCCAAAGAAGGTAATCAGTTAACTAGCACAATGGAAATCCAATACGAAATGAGAACGGTGACAGATAAACAGATACTTTCCAAATTATACCGATACCCCCCACAATACATAATTTAAGTAAGGAAACAAATACAGGAAATGGAAGAGCAGCGAATAAGAAAAAGTTGTTCAAGATATTCAAGCTAAAGACTTGCACAGTTATAACTTAACATACAAGTTTCCGTGAGACTACTGCTGCTGGTGCGTATTGATAAGTATTTTTGTGTTTGTGGTATGAGTAGATATTGTTATTCTCTTTTTTGGGTTGGATGTGAGTAAGTAAAGTGAGAATGAGTATATTATATTTGCTATACTATGTTTTCTTGCAAACAAATATAACAGATAATTTAGGTTTTACCATAAGTACTTATGGTACGAGAATGATAGAAAACGGATTACATCAAGCCCTTTCTTTATTTTTCTGCGCGCGTAGCTGAAGTGATGTCACGACTCTCAAAACATGTGTAGGCATAACAATGAAACATATTATTATTTTCTTAGAAAAAAATCTCAATTTTCTTCAATTTATTTTTTCCAATAAATAATTGGGAAAATCCAAATGATTTTCCCAAATTTCAAAAGGGAAAACCAATTTAAAACCATGGGAGTGTTACAATTATTTTCTATATATTTAACTTTTTCAGGAAAAAAAAGAGTTGCTTAAATTTATTTTTCCAGGAATTAGCAAAATGGCAAAATCGTTTGATTGTAAACATGAAGTGCTGGTAATTTCCAATATATGATTACAATAACGAAAACGTCCTACCTTGGATATTTTTGCTTGTAGTTTTATAAAGATTTTTTAACAATAAAAAAATTTGAAATGCTACAATATTACTTTCTATATTTTTAAAGGGTAAAGGTTAACTATGGAAGTAATTGTTAGGTCACACAAATCTACTTCTAAAACATAATATGGGTAAAACCAAAAAAGATTAATAATATTAATTAATTAGTCATTAATTAATTAGTCATAAATATAATTAATAAGTCATTCTGTTATAATTCATAATATAAATTCGCATATTAATTTATTTTATAAAACATTACAATATATTTTAAATATCTTGCACAAACGATTTTTTAAGATATTTTGTTTACAAAGATAAGAAAACCCTTTAAAAACGTTTACTTTATATTATGTGTGCGTTAAACACCCAAAATACGCTAAACATTGGCAAAATTATTCAAGCAACTACTCATCAGCCAAAACATTGCCGCGCAAGAAATTCTTTTCCTACCATTATTATAAAAAAATCTACCAAAAACGCTTTTTTGCTTATCAGAAATTCAAATTAAGAAATTAACTTCGTTGTTAACAAGAACACTGATCCAATTACACACAATAAGTGAATGTTAACAATATTAATCATACAAGATAAGAACACAGGTCTAAAAATGATTTATCGAAAATGTCCCGACATACCATGTTTCTTTAAAAATGAATATAGTCATATTTTAATAAGTTTTATTAATTTTAATAATGTAAATTTTTTTTTAACAAAAACAATATGCTATACACTAAAAATACAAAATCCAATTCTAGAACATAACTTAAAATTTATAAACATAACAAAAATAAAAACAATTCTTATCAAAATAAATAAAATAAATAAGTTTTTTCAAAATATTTTTGCATGGTGTAAAAAATTAAATACTGGTAGTTAAATACATATATATTTATGTAAAATATACCAATTAAGTTTTTATACAACAAAAAATTTAAAATCAATCTTTAGAATTTATATTTACAAATAATATTTCATTAAAATATTTTCTGTCAGAGCCCAGCTTTGATCGTTTATCTGTTATTACCGCTCGAGCAATGGAAAATACTCTTTCTGAAGGGGCGCTGGATGCTGGTATAGCGAAAACTCTACAGCTTAGTTTATATAATAATGGAAACTCATGTTTTCTATCATTCCACCACTTCAATAAATTAAAATCATTTTGCAGAAGCACGTTAGTGTTTTTATATTTCATTATTTCATTTTCAGTTATGGATTGGCTAGAACTGGCTTCCTCGATTGGTAGAACATATTTTTCAAACAATGAATATAATCTAGATGAGTTTGTTTGTGGTGGTGGATTAGCAATATTTATATAATTCAAATACGGATTTAGCAAAGATTTTGTTTTATTTATTATTTCTGTTTGTTCGTCTAAACTAAATTGAGTAAGCTGATTAGCTGGCGGAAATAAAAATATTGCTAATTTGTGATAAATTGTGATCTTGCTTTCTACCAAGGAAATTAAAGTATCATGCATTTCGTTTTTAAATTGTGTGATAAAACTAGGTTCATCACTATTGCTGATATTACATATTCTTTTTAAGTTTTGTATATGTGGATGGACTAAATGAATAGTTACATAGGAGCTGCCTTCCAGATCGTTTGAAGCATCCATGAATGGCTTTAAAATAGCTATTAAATGGTCTAATAAATATTCTTTTACAGCGCTATATTTCTCTGTCAAATTTTTTTCTTTTAATACGTTTTGAATGTCAACAAAATTTGATTTTATTGATAATAATGTAAAAAAAACTGTATTCCATCTCGTGGGTGTGAAGCTTTTCAATGACGTGTTTAAGTCACAATTTAAACCTGATTTCTTAAAGAATTTTACCAGTTTTGATGATGTTGCTACGATTTCTTCAATTTGCAGTAAGTGTTTAATACATTTTTCTATTGTGTTGTGAAGCAGGTGATTTATACAGTTGATATTTTCGTATTCTTTTAAGGCGGCTTTAATATTACTTCCTCTGTCTGTAACCACAACTGTTGGATCATTTAGGGAACAATCGAACTCGCTGAGTAAAGTCTCCAATTTTTGTTTTATATTGATGGCTTTCTTTAAACAAATTAAAATATAAAAAATTATAATCACAAAGATTTTTTAGGTTAGTAAACAAAATGTGCGACATTAAAGTGATAAGAAATTTATTTAAATCTATAATTTTAGCAACATTTTTGCTTGACTTGCAAACTACACCATACCAATTGTATAACATTTTCTAATATAACTTACACTTTTCCAAATGTATTTGTAAATTGTCTAAATATATTTTAAAACTGTCTAAATATAATTGAAAATTATTTAAATATATTATTTTCTATATTTATCTCAAAACTATACAAGCATGTATATTGAAACATATTCTAAACATAGTTCTGAATGTATTTCAAATTGTGTACACAATATATTCATACTAATGTATTTCGAAATTATCTAAATACTCTTTGAAATTGCCAAATTTTATATTCATATTTTCCATATAAAAAATTTTCAAACATTTTTTAAATACATTTACACAATTTGAAAGAGATTTTAATAAAATTTAAAGTACATACATTTTGAAATTTTTGAAATACAATTGGCAATTGTATAGTGTACAAATTTGTTTACTAATTTCTTTAATTTTATTTTAAATCACTGATAGCTTACCAGTATTAGCAATTCCTTTCATAGACTTCACTCCTAACAGCTTGCTTTTACTTTCACCCTCCACCACAAAATGAACCGTTACAGCAAGGTACGAAATTTTTGAAAAACTTTCAGTCCATAGATCACATGTCAGAGCGTAACCAATTTCTCGTAGGGATAATAGTTCTGACTTTAGCTTTGCAAAATGTATGGAATAACTATTATCAACATTTCTATGGATTGTTGTTGGATGCGGTAAAAGTGAGTCTAGGTTAACATTTGTTCCAAATTTATTTCCAAGAGATAATATTAATTTCGAATACTCTTTTAGTCCATTATCTTTAACCAACGAGAATGGACGAATATCTCCAAGAATCCATTCGGTCAAAACATCTGTACAAGCCTTTTTAGCCTCTTGGTTTGGTTCAATTAAATAATTTTCTGTTTTTAATACTGTATAGCACTTGTGTTTATTTAAATTTGAAAGAGCATTTTTATTATATTTATACACATTGTTGCATGTTTTACATGCAACAAAATTTGTCACTTCAATATCATTTTCATCTTTAATAAGGGCAAAGCAGTCCCATATCTTGCTTCGCCCTTTTATCATATCAGTTTTTCTTTTATTTCAATATTCTTTATTTTTAAATAAAAATTTTACCACACTACTTTGTAAAATACCTACAATATAATGAAAATCCACTTGATTGCACTTCTCAGCAGCACCTAATTTTGATGCGGTAAACTCAAATCCTTTGCGGTTTTTTCCATCAGCTTGGGATTTTTTTATAGGCGTGGCAAATGTTTTCCTCTAAATTAGTCAGGTACGTAGACATATTTCACATTGATCAAATATGTGGAATGTAGGAAACAAAACATCAATAAGGCTGACGTCGGAGTACTCGCTACGAGCACTGAAGCCCCTTGTAGCAACAAGGAGCGCCAACTCTTTACTTGAATCTTTTTCCATTAATCTCTGAATAATTACAAAATCATAGGACATAGAGAAGATTTATATTCGACTAAAATACATACAATTTTGTTATACATCTTCGCGAGTTTGGGTGAAATATGTCTACGTACCTGACTAATTTAAAGGAAAACATTTGCCGCGCTTATAAAAAAAATCCCGACCTGAAGCAAAAAAGCGGAAAATGATTTGAGTTCAGTGTTGCCAGAATTTTTAGGGACAAAATCTGCAAAATTGAACAATTAAAAAAAAATTGGCAAAATCTGCACTTTATTTTTAAAATCTACAAAATTTTTTCAAAACAACTTTTTTATATCTCACTCAAATAAATTACGCCTACGTCTGTACATATGTGTATTTAAATAAATAAAATAACGAAACAAGTAACAAATTCAGTCGTATATACACATGTATGTATGCACATATGTCATTTTGCACTTGGTTTGCGTATCAACAACCGTTATAACTTTTTTTCTAAAGTAATTTCAGTTGACACTTAACTGATTAAAATTGTTGGTGTTTGCAACTTTCTTTTGTATTTTTTTACATGAACGGTTGTTATTTTCGTTCATATGTACATAAAAAATAAAAGGTAGTAGCAATATAAGAAAAAATAAAAAAATTTCTTTATTATTTTAGTTAAAAAATCTGCGTTTTTTTAACAAAAATCTTCATATCTTTTTTTGAAGTGGAAAAATCTGCAAAATCCAGATAAAACTGCACTTCTGGCAACAGTGTTTGAGTTACACATATAATTTTATATAAAAGAGACAAAAAATTATTTCATACATAGCATTGTTATTTGTGGTACAAACAAATATATCTGAATTATTTGTGGTATCACAGTTATTTGAGAACAAAAAACAAATGTAATTGGTATTGAATGCAAAACAACAAATAACCGCTCTTGTTTTTATGAGTAGATTGAGTGTGCAAAAACAAAACCAAACCATATCTGTTACACTCATTCACTCATTTGTATCCATAGTAACAGATATGTATATGGTGTATTTGTTTTGGTGATACTTTCAGTTACACTCGTGCAAGTCTTTAATTCAAGCCCTTCAATAGTAGTACCGAAAAAAGTTGACAATTCAGGAGAAAAAAAAATATTTGATCGTAGTTATCTACAGAAAACTCAACGACAAATTCCTACTACCAAATATGCACTCAATTTTAGACAAGTTAGGAAGGGCTCAGTACTTCACAACTTTAAATCTCGCCAAAGGATACTATCAGATTTTAATATGGGAACAAGATAGGGGAAAAAGGAGTTAAGATAAATGCAACATATATAGAAGCTTTTGAAAAGCTTAAATTACTAATAATAACGCATCCCATTTTGAGATATCCAAATTTTGAAAAACAATTCACGTTAACAACAGACTCATCAAATTATCCCCTGGGCGGAGTTTTATCCCAAGAGGGACACCCAATTTGTTTCGCGTCAAGAACACTAAATAATCATGAACGAAACTATTCTCCTACAGATAAAGAATTTCTCGCCATATTGTGAAGTGAAAAGTATCTACGACATTACCTTTATGGAAGAAAATTTGAAATCCTTACAGATCATCAACCGATAAAATTTCTACGCTTGAAATAAAGAAAAAAAGATATTTTCCCAAGACATCAAAGATGGCTGCTGAAATTAGGAGAATACGATTTTGAAATCGAGTACATCAAAGGAAAAGAAAATAGAGTAGCAGATTTTCTAAAGGACGAAAGAAGGACGGAGAAGGACGAAAATAATTTCAAGGATATTTCAATATTGAGAAAAATAACGTGTCAATGATAATAATTCACTCTGCCGATGAAAATCTTTTAGATCACTTTTGCATAAAAGAAGAACAAATTAACAAATACAAAACTCAGATAATATTTACAAATAATTAGACAGAGGAATCAAAAATGTGACTTGAATGTAACTTAGGAATTATATCACAAAAGGAAATTAGGAATTATATCACAAAAGGAAAGATAGTCATGTTTTCAGAAGTTTTAGATCATAGTTATAACGTAGTACAGGAAAATCTTGTAGTTACGTATTCAAACGATAACCAAATTGAATTCATCAAGTGCACGATGAGGGCAGAGGATATTGAAATGGAAGTAGAAGCAGTTCAGCAAATATCCTTTTATCAAGTATGTAAGAGAAGACATACATTCGGGAATCAATGAAACTTATAATAATATTAAAAATAAGGTATATTTTCAAAAGCTTAGGGAACTAATTCAACTAGTAATAAATTAAAGTGACCTTTGTCAACAGATAAAATATGATTGGCATCCAATTAAAAACAAATTTCATTTTACTGAAAATCCGTCGAATAAAAACCAAATTATACATATCGACATGTAATGAAAGGTCATCATTTTCTAACAACAATCGACAAGTTTTCTAAATTTGGAGCTGCTTATAACAGAAAAATTTAAGAACACATTTCAAAAACCGGAAACCCAAATAAAATAATAGCGGATAATGAATTTAAAGTATTAAGAATAAAAGAATTTCTAATAGAGCAAGGGATAGAGTTATACTTAATAAAACCAAATATTTACACGGGAAACTCAGATGTAGAAAGATTTCATAACACCATAGCACAAAAATTTAGAATTTTATACCAAGCAGACAGAGATTTACCGATGCAGCAATTAATTCGACGAACAATAAGAAATTACATTGAAAAGTTTCACTCTAGCATAATATACATACCAAAGGCAGTACAGGAAGGACGTATAAATTTAGATAAAGTCAAGAAAAATTTAAAAGAATGTAAAAAAAAGAAAATTGGTAACCTTAATTTAAAAAGAGAGAAGTAGCGGGAAACAAGAGAAGAAGTATTTATAAAAAACTACAAAGCAATAAGACATAAAGAACAACCAAAATATAAACAAGTAAAAGTGCTATATTCGGCTGGGCCGAATCTTATATACCCTTCACGTCTGGCGTAACATCTATTTTTAAGTACCAATTCTATTCTTTCTTTTATAGTTTTAGTTAGTAAAAAAACGTCAATTGTCATTTATGAATAAAAAAATAAAATAAATTTTTACCTCTGAAAACGACATTCTAACATTTTTTTCCAAAGCAAATCTTCTAATGTATAAAGCAGTTTTATTTAAGAAAAACCATAAATTTGTAACCATTTTGGTCACTTTAATGTACCACAAAATATTGCAGTTATCCAACCCTGGAAATGAAAATTAGTTTTTTTTTCAAATATTTTATACCAATTTTTTCCCCCTAAATTAAAGATAGTTTTAATTAGTAAAAAACGACGTTAGTTGTTTTTTTGGTTACTTTTATGTCTAAGAAATTTTAATTTCCCATCCCTGGAAGCAAATATTGTTTTTTTTTTGTACCTATACAACTCTTAATGAGGCATGAAATAGTTTTATTTAAGAAAAACTTAATATTTGTAACTATTTTGATCACGTTGATGTACCAAAAAATATTGGAGTTATCCAATCCTAGAGTTAAAATTTTGTTTTCTCTTATAAGCATTTGATATTAGTTTTGCCTTTTCCTAAATTAAAAAGTAGATTTAATTAGTAAAAAACGACATTAGTTGCCTCTTTGGTTAATTTATGTACACAAATTTAGATTTTCCATCCCTGGAAACGAAAATTCAATTTTGTTTTGGTTTTTTTACCAATTCATATCTTCATGATGTATAAACGGTTTTATTTAAGAAAAACTACAAATTTGTGACCAATTTGGTAAATTTCTTGTACTACAATAGATTGCAGTTATCCAACTTTGGAATCGAAATTTTAATTTTTCATTATTATACCAATAATTTTTGCTTGAATTAAAAACTTGTTTTAGTTAGTAAGAAACGGCGTTGTTGCTTTTTTGGTTAATTTATGTACAAAAAAAAAAATCATTTAATTTCCCATCCCTGGAAGGAAATTTGAATGTTTTTCATTAATTTCATTAATAAAATGTAGTTTTATATACAAACATTTAAAATTTCTAACTATTTTGGTCATTTGCATGTACTACAATATGTTGCACTTATCCAACCCTGGGACAAGTTCTTCTTATGTTATAAAATAGTTTAAGTTAGCAAAAAAAAAACCAACGTCAGTTCCTTTCTTTGTTAATTTAGTGTTATTTTCCTAACCCTGGAAAAAAATTTTAATTTTTTTTTACCAATGCAAATTTTCACCACGTATAAAGCGGTTTATTTAAGAAAAGCTTAAAAATTTTAAACGTATTAGTTGTTACGTGTACCATGATACCGAAGGTGCTAAAAAAAACATTAAATTTCCCATCCCTGGAAGTGAAAATTTATTTTTGTTTTTTTTTTTTTACCAATAAAACTAAAATTTGGCATGAAATAGTTTTATTTAATAAAAAATTTAAATTTTTAACCATTTTGGTCATGTACTAAGAATATTGCTGTTATCCAACCCTGAAATCGAAATTTTCATTTTTTTATTTTTGATAAAAATTTTATTTTTTCTGATTAAAAAATAGTTTTAATTAGCAAAACACGACATTCGTTGTCTTTTTAGTTGCATTTATGTATAAAAAAATTTTAATTTCCCATCCCTGGAGGCAAAAATTTAATTTTTTTTAGTTTTTTTATCAATGCAAATCTTCATGACCTATAAAGCAGTTTTACGTTAGAAAACCCAAAAATTTTAAGACATTTTAGTTATTACATGTAATAAAAAATACCAAATGTGCCAAAAAAAAATGCTTTTAATCCCATCCTTGGAAAAATTTTCATTTTTTGACGTGATTTGTTTATTTTATGAACATTTTATTTTTGCTATATTAATATTTTTTATAGGCTAATTGTTCTAATTTAGTTAAAATCTCAGAAAGACATGATGATAAATATTTTTTGAATTTTAATAGATAATTGATGCTTCCCAAAGCACAAAATAGGTTAAATTTACAAACAAACAAAAAAAATATTGGTTTTTGGTGTTAATATTGCGTCGAGCAATAGGTGTAAGCTTCCCAGCTCTGGAACCCTATGTTAGCTAATTTCCAATCGATCAGTCCAAGAACGAAGTCCCTAGCTCTTCTGGGGGCTTGGGAAAACCGATTTCAAGTACAGACAGACGGACAAATGGACATCGCTCAATCGCCATCGCTATTCATAAGGATCCATAATATATATACTTTATGGGGTCGCATATTAACATCGAAGAAATTATGCACGGAATGACAAACCTGAATATACCCTTACACTTTTTTGTGATGGGTATAAAAAGCAAAATTAGACGGAATACACCAGAGTAATTTTAAAAGACCGTTAAAATTTCCAGATAATAGCCATCTTCATGCTAGTAATAATGTGGACACCGATGACTAAAAGAGAACTGACTACCAAAAGACTTACGGAACAAGCAGAATTTATATATAGGATATAGTTAAGGAATCGGACATAATACTACATATAGTGAACTTACACGAAATAGAAAACATTTAAAACCAGATATAAGAAAATCTGAGTTTACTGAAAACAAAAAATAAACATTTACTTCAATTAGAATTGTTAGATGCAAGAAACAAATTAGTTACTTTAATACCAAAACAAAACAGACAACGAAGAGGAATAATTAACGGAATAGGTAGTATATCAAAATGGTTATTCGGGACTATGGACGACGAAGACAGACAAAACATTCAGAAACATATTTTTAGTATTGACGAAATTAAAGAAAATAATAACCAACAAATTCTGATTATTGATTATTTTAATGAATCTATAGCCATTTAAAAATGATAGACAAAAATTACAGAAAACTAATAGAAAGAGAATAAAATTCTACTAATACATTTTTAGAAACCGGCAATGATAACTAATTAAAAATAGAATAGAACATCTACAGGATAATGCAATATCCACAAAATATGGTATTGCATATCCAAGTATTTTGACTTATAATGAAATAGAAAAATATGCAATAGATTATAATAACCTAAAATATACTCAGATAATAACTACATATTTTAATAATTCATGTTTAATTTTTGGAATAAAAATACTCAAAACATTTATAACAGTTAAGCTTACATATATTGTTCGACTACCAAATGATCACACTGACGAGATTCATCCTGTAGTAGAGCAAATAATTGAGTTTGAAAATAAAACATAAAAATTTGAAGAAAACGAAGACTTAGGGCCATTATTACAACTTGGCGAAAAAGTCGGTGGTAGTAAATGCCAGTGTTAGCATAACAAGTCGGTAAAGTGGCCGGTAGCAACTTTCCATTTTTACAACTTGCCGGTAAAATTAAATGCATATTTCTTATCGTGTGGCAATATCGCTAGCAATTACCGACTACTTTTGAAAAATAATTTAGATCGCGAAAAATTGTAGTGGCAACGACGCACTTATTTTACCTTTTGACAATATATATAGCTTTTGTTTGTGAAAATATAAGTTTGTATTATAAAATAAATATGTCAGCATCTAAGGAAGCAATCGTGCGAGCTGTGAGAAACCGGGCAAAAAACGAACAGCTAAAATCTTCAATACAAAATATGTTTCGTGATTGTGAAAATAACTTAATAAATGTAATAAATGAAAGTTTTAAGAGTATTAAGGATGAACTGCATAATGTTACTGAAAGAGTTGAAAAATTGGAAACAGTCGCGGTGAACATAACAAGTATGCAAGAAGAAATAAAATTATTAAAGACAAAAATCAAACTGAATGAAACTACACATGTGGCTTGAGAGCTGAGAATTAATGAAATCCCCGATAATCAAAATGAAAATTTGGTAAAAATATTTGAAAAAATCTGTGAAACTGTAAATACTTCAGTTGCTGAAATTAAAACAATTTGTCAACTACAAAATCACAACAGTAAACGTACGACAATAACTGTAAACTTTTGGTCCCCATATGACAAAAATTACTTCTTGAAAACCCTTTCTATTTATCGAAAATGTAATCCAAAATTTACCTTTTCATTGAGACATATTGCTGAACATTTTGACAACAAATTCTGTGTCAATGAAAATCTTACGTCTGATAATTTTAATATTCTTAAAAAATTAAAATCAATAGTTTCCTATTCTTTTGCTATACTTAATATATTTCATAATATTTTTAGAATGTCCAATTTTATTGCAACACATAATTTTTTTGTCTTTACCTGCCCGAATAATATGTATGATATCTTACCTAAAAATGACAATATTCTTTGCTCCTCCTGCGTTACTTTTCCTAATCCAACAAGTTTTGATGAGCGAGTTAAATAATAACAGGGTTCGTTCTAGAGATAGCATTGAAAAGATGATAAAGGTGTTTTCCAATCAACGAAGAGGTATTAGAATCTGTTACATCAATACGCAAAGCCTAAGACCTAAGATTGAAGGGTTTAGATATATCTTTGAGATCTCCGATAAGACGCAAGGTTACAATATTAGGAGGGTTGACAGAAATAGGTATGGAAACGTGGCAATCTACGTAAAAAAGGAAATCGCGGTTAAAGTTACCTGTAAATATACAGATGATGTCTCACTTCTTGGTGCTGATAGATCGGAAGGGATGCTTAATTATCTATTTATAGAAGTGAGTTTTGATGAAAGAAAATTACTTATAGCTTGTATTTATATACCTAATAATCGTATTTGCATGGTGGAATTTATGAATACCCTAGAATCATTATCGGTATCTTATGAAGATGTTATTATTACGGGTGCCTTTAATTCTAACGTTTTGGTAAATCCTATTCTTATTGATAACATGCTTACACTTGGCCTTAATCTACCTAACACAACTAGTGCTACAAATTTTACAAATACAAGCGACTCACTTCTAGACATTTTTTTTTGTCAGTGACATTACGAAAGTCTTACTATATGATCACCTATCTGCGTCACGTTTCTCTCGTCATCACCTAATTTTTATGACATATAACTATCAGTTAAATGTGCCTGAACAGGTTATAAGATAAAGCGACTTTAACCAAGCTTTGCAGTAGGCTAGAAGTTGATTTTAGATTTAGATTTAGAATTGAAATTTTCCTCAATTCAATCTTCAGTATTTATATAATATTGTGGTTCTCGCACGCCATTAAACAAGCAATTAACAACCGAAACTTTCTATATAAAAGATGGAAACGTCTTAAAACCACGGTATTACACGAACAATACAAAATATCACGTAATATAGCAAACAAGCTAATTAGAAAAGCTAAATCTGACTATTGGTTTAAAGAAAACGTGGCAAGTGATACATGAAATTGGTACTGGAAAGTCTGCTACCCCAGATTACTGCGCAATTGATGCTAACACTCTAAATGATAAATTATTAAGTACTCCAAATATTCAACCAAATCCTGATTACTACGATTTCGATAATGATGTTTCAAGCAATAACTTTAGCTTTGCTAATGTAAGCCAACGCGACGTTTGATCCAGTCTGCTATCAATAAGCTCCAATGCAATTGGTGTGGATGAAATTGATCCTAGATTTGTAAAAATTTTAGCTCCAAAACTTCTTTCTTATGTAACTTTTATTTTTAAAAGATCTTTACCACCAGCCGTTATTCAAAAGTTTGGAAACTTGCCAAAATTTGACCTATTCCTAAATCTAATTCTGAGTTCAGGCCGATAGCAATTTTGCCATTCTTATCTAAAGCATTTGAAAGATTAATCCATAACCAAGTTATGAGATATCTTCAAACAAACAGTATGCTTACTGACCGGCAATCTGGTTTTCGGAAAGACTATAGTTGTCTGACGGCCCTCGTAGATGTGGCGGAGGACATGAGGCAACAAGTAGACAGTGGTAATGTTACATTATTTGTTCTTTTAGATCATTCCATAGTGTTCGATATGGTTGACCATAACATCTTATGTTGTAAACTTAAACATATTTTTAGGTTTACTTCAGCTGCCAAAAGTCTGATACATTCATATCTGACAGGTAGATATCAATATGTTGAAACACCTACCCCAGTTCCAAGCCATTGAATCGAGGAGTTCCACAAGACTCGATATAAGACCCTCTACTGTTTTCGTTATATGTCAGTTATCTTCAGAATAAAGTACAGCACTGTAAGGTTATATTGTATACATACGATGTCCAACTTTATACTAGCTGCAGCATCACAGACTTTATTGAATGTGTGGGTATCTTAAACCAGGAACTAGATCGTGTTTACGAGTGGGTAACTGCTAATGGTCTGGCAATTAAGCCTGCTAAGTGCAAGTGTTTGATTATCGAAAAAAGGTTGTTAAAGATTAATTACAATCCTATTTTATCTATAAACAATCAGACTTTTTATATTGTAAGATCCGCCAAAAATCTTGGCATCTACTTTAACAATACACTCACTTGGTCTAATTACTTTAATTTCGCAAGTTGTCGTACATTTTCAATGCTAAGGAATCTTTGGCAAACTCAGTAATGCACTCCAATCAAAATTAGAATACTTCTTGCAAAGTCTTATTTAATACCAATGTTAGTGTACGGCTGCGAACTATTTGCTAGCTGCGATAGTGTCAGCAAAAGGAAACTTAATGTAACCTTTAATAGCATAATTCGGTATATTTATTTACGTAACCTTGCTTTACGGTATTAGTTTTGATGATTTCTTAAAAGTCCGTGTTGTACTCTTTATGCACAAAATAATATATACACATCAGCCTTCACATCTCTATGATCGTTTAAATTTTTCAACTCTTGATAGAGAAAAAAGAACACTAATCTCTAAATACCAATTCTTTATTAATGCTATCAGTCTCTGGAACGGAATCCCCCATAACTTACAAACCATTAAGGCTGAAATCGCAAGCGCAACCGCAAGTGCTAACGCAACTCCGCTTATAGAATGCTTAAAAACGCACCATATGTGATTACAGAAAAAATTATGTATGTACATATACATATACATATGTATATGTACATACAACAAATTGTAGTGTTTAAAGTTATTTGAGTGGTAATATTAAAAAAGAAGAAATGTATATTGTAAAATGGATATATATGTTTATTTGTTTAAAATTTTTACGTTTGTGCGAAAAGTCACAGAATACTGTATAGCTTGTGGTGTTTATCATTTAAAAACAAAAAATCAAAACAGCTGCTTGAAACAGTGATGGCACTTTACTTTTTGCGTTTGTACAGAAAACGTACGAAATTGTATAAATAGTACAATATTTTATTTTAAACTTGTGATTGATGTAATATCTTCATTATATATATAGCTGAATTATAATTTTACTAATACATTTATTATATAAGGGTGCTGCTGGCTGAAGTAGTGAACACAAGACTACGATGCCTTAGATCCCGAGATTGACTTCGCCCTCAGTCATGAATATGGTTTCGAATTTTTTTGACATGCATTAGTGCAAGATTGTGTTTATTGTTATCAGGTTGTCTCAATAGCATAGAACTGGTCGCTAAACATTATCGACACATTGGCCTGCATGTACATATGTATATAAATTACACATGTAGTAATATTGGTACCACATCAATTTATGCACATGCGTTCATATATCTACATATCCATACGTATGTATGACATTAAACTATTATTGTATAATATATATTTACAGTCTTTTATGTAACAGATTGGATCAGCTGAAGCGTTTGCGCAGCGTTTGAGATTTCAGCGCCTCGCTAATTGGGCCTTTAGCAACGCACGTCAAGTCAGGATATGTTGCTTGTCATTTTGCACGTTGAATATATATATATATATATATATATATATATATTTATATGTGTATTTAGTTAATAAATTAACTATTTGACATACTGTCATTGTAGTATTATAATATGAAATTTATTTGTTGGGTGGTTAAGCAATATCTATATGCATTTCATTGGCGCTTTTTACCAAATTGTCAGTATGTCAAATAGTTAATTTATTAACAATTAAATTGAGATTTTATTTTTCATTTTGCCTTATAAATACTTTTACTGTTATCCAAAGGATTTCTGATTATATAAAGGTGTAGAAAATAAAATAGAGTCATATCGAATAAAAGTTGTTTGTTCGGTTTTGGTTTGTATAAGTTTCATAGCCTACTACACTTATTATAATGTGATTTTTTTAAATCATTTGTGATCATGGTTTATGAAAGTCTTTTAATAAGTTTTAATAACTTTTCAAAACTGTGGTTAAGTTCTACTGGCGATTTGTTAAATGTGCCAATGAAATGCATATAGAAATTGCTTAGCTACCCAACAAATAATTTTCATATTATATGTATATATATATATATATATATATATATATATATATATATATATACATTGTACACATATACATACACTTACTTTTTTATAAATTTTTGATTAATATGATTTGTTATTATACATTATAAACTTATTCTATACTGCAATATAAGACTACAATGTCTTATTTGTGGGACATAAAAATAAATAAAGTCGAACTTGCCTTTAATTTATCGCACACATTTAGGTTAGAGGAAAGTTGTAATAAAGAAAATGTATTTATCCGACCGATAAAAGCTCACTTTAAGATAACACCAAGTTGTAATAATATCCTTAAAGAATTTAATATTAGGCAATCACTGGCTAATAAAAAGTAACTTTCACTTGACACCTCGTTCCGCTGCACTTGGAATATGTGTTTGTTGTATTCATTCTTTGTTTTAATTTTTGTCACTGCCGCTGCACTTGAAATGCACTAAATATTTGCATGCCTAATGCTCGCCTCATATTTCGTCTGTGGGAAACAGATTTATTTTATTTTCCCGCCGAACTAATTTTAGGTAATTATAAGAAACTAAATGTAAGTAATATTTAAGTTAAGTATATAGTTAAGGGGTTTAATCTTTCTTTTCAAAGCTAAAATAAAAGGAGAAGATTTTCCCAAATAGAATTAAAATAGACACTGGAGCGACAATATCGTTGCTTCATAAATTAATTCCAAAATAAATTAAATGGCTGAAGCGACAACCCCAGGTCGCACGCTGAAAATATAATAAAAACTCTTTAATTAACAACATTACATGGCGATCCTGCCAATTTGTTAGAGTGCGAATATCGCACCTAACAATAAAAATTAAGAAAATAAATTATTTTTTTATATCCATCAATACCTGGCGAATTAGCCTTAAAGAATTCGCCAGAAGAGAAGAAATTGCCTGGCCAAGAGGCAATAGATGATGATGAACTGCATCAACCACATAAGAGATGAAGAAGAACAACATTGCCCAATGGAACAACATGCTGCAAGCCATCGCATAATATAATATTTAAAAAAAAAAAATATGTATTGTTACGTTTTTAGACCTTTTCATAAAAACGGTTTTATCACTTATCCTTCAAGTATTCGTTTTATTGCATCAAATTGAAACACGGACAAATTAATTTTAGAAATATAATGCGGCAACACTTTATTTATTACTTTATTTACACGAATATTTGTACTACTCAACACTTAGCGATGTTAACACGTCTGTATTTGAAATCAGACTGACTCTCGCTGAGCTCTGGCAGCGCCTTTATATAGCAAAAATGACATCGTCTGCTAACCTCGCGAAAGTTCTGGGCATGGTGGTTGTATTTTACTTGACATGTGTGTGTTTGTATACATGACAATGCTGTCTTGTTTGGTTTGCTTATGGTAACTATGTGTGATTGAATGTATGAGTGTTCTGTGTGTTTTGCCTATGGTAACTATGAGTGGTTGTATGAATGAGTGTGTGGTTTTGTTTCTTCTACGTGTATATGGCTGTGTATACTTGTGAATCTATTTAGCTTTATTAGCAGCGAATACTTGCATACAAGAACATTAAGAATAACATCTCTTAGCTTTTATGTTGCTAGGTTTGTTGTTGTTGTGGTTTACTCTTATTGGCACAGCCTTGAATGATCTTGTATATTCTGGAGTATTCCATTTCCGTTAATTTGAATAATATCTTTATAGTGTTGACAAGGGTTGTAACATTTTGACAACTATAGATTAATTGGTAGTGCTGCCAAGCACAAATAGCCACATTGTCGTTTTATTTAAATCTATTTCTAATCTTTGTAACGATATCTATATATATCTTAACGAGCTGCGCAAGATCGCACTGATAGGGCGTATAAGCGACTTATCGCTCGCGGCAAATATTTTTTTTCTCTTCTTACTCTAATTTTTAATTGTATTATGAAAGAAGGGTCGAGAACCCTAACAATAGAAGACTGTAAAAAAAGGCAAATCGCCTTAAAAAACTAAATTAACAGAAATACCAAAATTTAAAAGGAAAAATTGGAGAGGTGGCGTTACCCAAAAACTAAAACGGGAACGATCTATCCTCATTAGATTAATTAATTCTAATCCACCTTCATAGTGGGAATCCGCCCAACAAATGTGGATACAAATAGATAAAATAGAAAATAAGATTAGAGAACATTTAGAAAATAAGAAAAAACAATAAACAAATTATGAAATAAAAATTAAAAGAAAAAAAATATATGAATAGGAAAAAATTTAAATATTTTTGTTAAACAAATTAAGTAAAGGAGCAAAAATAAAAATGGGTAAAACATCATCAAAATTAGAAAAACCCAATGCTAATGTTTTAACTAATTTAGAAATAGTTGACCACAAGTCAGAAATAAATTCACTATGGTTATTCACATTAATATTAGTAATAATTTCGTCAATTAATATTTTACTAAAATTTTATTTGTTACACAAAAGAGCTCTTAGAAAAAGGTATGCTAGCAGAGCAAATGAATTAGATAAAATTTAAAAGTAAAAAGAAGCTAATGGAATGGCAAGAAACAATTAACTAAGCGAGGACAATAAAGGAAGAATTTGACAGATCATGTAAATGCCTAAACATTGATAGACCAATTGAAGAAGAAAAAATTAAATACCATATTAATAATCTTCTTGCATGTTTAGAAAAAACAAGAGTCTTATTCAACGTACACTATAATAGACTCACCAAACGGCAGCACAAGCATTTTTTAATAATTTGAAATCACGCTTGTCAAAAATCGCTGATAAAAAGTCAATAGAAATTAATTTACCATACTCACTACACGAAGGTGTAACTCATAATATAAACATAAAAACTAAAACAATCACAATATCTCAAACTATAGTAGAATTTCTGAGCACAGCTTCAAAACTGATTACAGAATTTGACGGCAAATCAGAAAACTTACGTGCATTTCTTGATTCACTAAATTTAGTAAACACAATCCAAGGTGAACATGAAGCAATTGCAGTAAACCTTATTAAAACAAAATTAAAAGGTAATGCAAGAAATTTGATAACTGACCAAACAACAATATTAGATTAACTAAGTCCTTAGAGAACGCATATATATCAGATGGACTATACTACGCCATAACAAACAAATACTCAATACAAATTGCTGTAAAAGCACTCACTAAAAACTGCACTATTGATAGAATAAAACTTATCATGGAAGCAGGAAAATACAATAACATGAACGAAGCTATTAGCAAGTTTGTAAATAGTGGAACAGAAGCAACTGAACTACGAAACACTATACTGCATTACAGAAGAAGACAAAACAATCAAAACAATAATTTTCGTAAAAATTATACAAATTTTCGTGGAAGAAATCACTACACACGAAGCTATAAAAATAATAGCAATAATTATAACAGTAGATACAACAATAATAATTACAGGCAAAGACCAAATAACAACAATACAAATAGAAATTACGTTAGAGCAACAGAATCGAATGAAAATAATTTGAAAAACTAGGATTTTCCTCTAAGAGTATTTCAATAAATAACAAAATATATCATTTAAACCCCAACTTATGTTTCATTGTTCAACTTCAAATAAATAATACTAACAAACCAATAAATTTACTAATTGACACAGGAGCTGATATTTCACTAATAAAAATAGGACATTTCAATATTAAAAATGTAAATACTAATAAAAGAACAACTTTAAGCGGAATAGGACAAGGTAAAATACAATCAATAAGAAATATACATTTTGATCTAATATATAAAAACTTTTTAATACCACATAAATTTCAAGTAGTAC
Organism: Linnaemya vulpina; assembly: GCA_963675445.1. NCBI lineage: Eukaryota > Metazoa > Arthropoda > Insecta > Diptera > Tachinidae > Linnaemya > Linnaemya vulpina. Next base: position 68,810,461 of record OY776276.1, on the reverse strand, counting down.
AAAATGATTTTCCTATACCATGCGATGGAATCATCGGCATGGATTTCCTTAAAAAATATAACTGCATAATAGATTTCAATAATAATACTGATTACTCTATTCTACGACCTTATTATATCAAACATCCAATAGAAGTACCGATAACTAATAATGGAGATAATATTATATTACCTCCAAGATCTGAAGTAATACGCCAAATTAAAATAATATCAGTACATAATAAACTACTAATACCAAATCAAGAAATAGAACCAGGTGTTTTCATTGCTAATACCTTGGTAACAACAAACAATGCTTTTATACGCATACTTAATACTAACAATAATATTATTAAAATAAAACAAATTCAAATAAAAACCGAGAACATCTCAAACTACAATATATTTAAAAATAATTCTGTAACACAAACGAGTAGAAAAGCTCAAGTTTTGCAAATTTTAACAAACAATTTTCCGGTTCAATATAAAAATACATTAACGGAACTTTGCAATTCATATTGTGATATTTTCGGTTTAGAAACAGAACCAATAACAACTAATAATTTTTATGAGCAAAAGTTGAGAGTAAAAGATGACCAACCTGTATACATTAAAAATTATAGAATACCACATTCACATAAAGAAGAAAGAAATAAACAAGTGAAAAAATTAGTAGAAGACAAAATAGTAGAACCATCATATTCTGAATACAATAGTCCAATTCTATTAGTACCAGAGAAATCTTTACCTAATTCAGAAAATAAAAGATGCAGACTTGTAGTAGATTATAGACAAATAAATAAGAAATTGGTTGCAGATAAATTCTAGACTTAATATCTGGTTTTCATCAAATTGGATTAGAAAAAATTCAAGAGACTACGTCATTTTCAATAAACAATGGTTCATACAGATTTACATGATTACCATATGGATTAAAAATAGCACCGAATTCTTTTCAAAGAATGATGACAATGGCCTTCAGTGGATTAAAGCCAGATCAAGCTTTTCTCTATATGGACGATGTAGTAGTGTTAGGATGTTCAGAAAACCACATGCTTTCAAATCTAAAACACGTTTTTTAAATTTGTAGAGAACACAATCTTAAATTACATCCAGAAAAATGTTCATTTTTTATGACAGAAGTCACTTACCTTGGTCATAAATTCACAGACAAAGGAATTCTCCCAGATGATAGTAAATATTCGATAATAGAAAAACATCCAACGCAAAAAAATTTGTAGTATTTTGCAATTACTATCGGCGGTTTATAAAAAATTGTTCAGAGTATTCAAGACATCTGACAAGATTGTCCAAAAAAGGTGTAAAGTTCGAATGGAACAAATATTGTAATGACTCGTTCAAATATCTAAAAAAAAGGCATTAATGAGTCCAAAATTGCTGCAATATCCTGATTTCACGAAACAATTCTGTATAACAACAGATGCAAGCAAACATGCCTGTGGTGCGGTGTTACACAGGAATACGAAGGTAAACATCTACCTATTGCGTATGCATCAAAAGGATTCACAAAGGGAGAAAGCAATAAATCCACCATTGATCAAGAATTGAGAGCCATACACTGGGCAATAAAACATTTCAGACCATATATTTATGGCAAACACTTTCTTGTACGTACTGATCATAGACTACTTTCATATTTGTTTTCAATGAAAAACCCAAGCTCCAAATTAACACGTATTAGACTTGACTGAGAAGAATATGACTTTACAGTAGAATATCTTAGGGGAAAAGATAACGATGTTGCCGGCGGTCTATCAAGAATTACCATATCAGAACTTAAAGACATGAACAATAAAATATCTTCAATATTAAAAGTCACGACTAGATCGATAAAACATATGAAAGAAAAATGTAAAACATTAAATCAGCATAAAATTGTTAAAAATAATGAAAATGATAATAAGCCCAGTATATGTGTACATTTAAGCAAACTGACGTCAGAAAATATTATAAACTAAAGATTTCCCCCGGAAAATGTTACATTAAACGAGGAAAATCTATAGTAACATATATACAAATAAATGATTTGTTTACTAACGAGAACTTTGATCTAGAACAATTTTTCTCTAGGCTCGAATATGTAGCCGGTAAACATAATATATGTAAAATACAAGTGGCACCTAACGAGAAAATTTTCGAATTTATCTCTATTAATGAATTTAAAAATATGGGCAATAAAATATTGAATAAAATTAAAGTAGCGCTACTAAATGAGGTGACCCGAATTGATAATAAGAATGCCAAGGCAATTCTTGAAATTTTGCTGAAATACCATGATGATCCAGTAGAAGGTGGACATTGCGGAATAATTAGAACATTAGAAACAATACGAAGATATTATTATTGGAAAAATATGTCAAAAGACATAACAAAATACGTTAAATCATGTCATAAATGCCAATTACACTGCTCTGCAAAAAATAACTTTTTGTCGCACCTTTAAATAAAACTATGTGCACTATATGGATTTTGATGCGCTAAACTCGAATCCGTTTTCAGTTTTTTTCCATCAGGTAGATTTTTTATGGGCGTGGCAATTTTTTGCCCCTAAATTAGCCAGGTAAGTAGACATATTTCATATTTTTTTCAGATTAAAAATGAAATTAAAAAAAATTTAAAGCTAATATTCAACACTTTGCACCTTTATCTAGTAGTTACAGATCTTAGAAATAAAAAAGCTATAAACCATAAAAATCGGTTATAAAATTTATATTTTATTTTCAATTTACCGCAGGTACCCAATGTTGTAATGTTACCAACCTTTCATATGCGTGACGATAGCATTTCGTTAGGTGAACAGGTAAATAAACTAAGGTACAACGGTATTTTGCACGGATCTTGGATTTAAAAGTTATAATACAGTATTTTCAACTAACCTGTAATTCTAAATCGAGAAAATTAGAGTAGATTCTAATATTTATTGCAGCAGTATATGTGGAAATTGATGGACAATAAGTGAGTCAATTTTAATTTGAGCAAAACATTTTTAAGAAACGAACACGAAATTACTCTTTTTACATGGACGTGTAGTATATTTTTGTAGAAAAGAAAACATGGCAAGAAATAATTAATAAAATGAGGACAATAAAAGCAGAATTTGGCCGATCATATAAATGTTTAAACATTGATAAACCAATTAAAAAAGAAACGATGAAATATCATATAAATAATCTTCTTACATGATTCTTGTGTGTAATATCTTAACCTTTTTTCTTTTAATAATTTATAGATTTGTTTGAGTTTTGAGGTTATTTTATATTAATATATATTTTTCGATATTTCATTAACCTTCGGTTAGCTTCTTGATTCAAAAATTCTATATTGCATTACAAAAGAAAACATAACAATAAAAAAAAATAAAGTTATACAAATTTTCGTGGTAGAAATCACTACATGCGAAACAATAACAATAATAGCAACAGTTGTACCAATAGATTCAACAATAATAATTACAGGCAAAGACCAAATAACAACAATACAAGCAGAAATTACATTAGAGCAACAGAATCAAAGGAAATAATTCGGAAAACTAAGATTTAAGAGTATTTCAATAAATAACAAAATAAATCACTAAAACCGCAACTTATGTTTCATTGTTCAACTTCAAATATATAATACTAACAAACCAATGAATTTACTAATTGACACAGGAGCTGATATTTCACTAACAAAAATAGAACATTTCAATATTAATAATGTAAATACTAATAAAAGAGCAACATTAATCGGAATAAAACAAGGTAAAATACAATCAATTGGAAATATATATTTCGACCTAAAATACAAAGACTTTTTAATACCACATAAATTTCAAGTAGTACAAAATGATTTCGCCATACCATGCAATGGAATCATCAGCATGAATTTCTTTAAAAAATATAATTGCATACTAGATTTCAATAACAACACTGATTTCCTTATCCTACGATCTTATTATATCAAGCATCCAATAGAATGTACTAATAATGGAAATGATATTATATTACCCCCAAGATCTGAAGTAATACGCCAAATTAAAATAATAATGGTAATACCAAATCAAGAAATAGAACCAGGTTTAATTTAAAAACACAATAACGGAACTTTGCAATTCATATTGTGATATTTTCGGTTTAGAAACAGACCAAATAACAACTAATTATTTCTATTGATAAAAGTTGAGAATAAAAGATGTCCAACCTGTATACATTAAAAATTATAGAACTGTCATATTCTGAATACAATAGTCCAATTCTATTAGTACCGAAGAAATCTTTATCTAATTCAGAAAATAGAAGATGGATACTTGTAGTAGATTATAGACAAATAAATAAGAAATTGGTTGCAGATAAATTCCCATTACGATATTCTGGATCCACTCGGAAGAGCTAAATACTTTTCCTGCCTAGAGTCTGGTTTTTATCAAATTGGATTAGACAAAAATTCAAGAGACTTTACGTAATTTTCAACAAACAACGGGTCATACAGATTCACAAGATTACTATATATCATCTAGAAAAATGTTATTTTTTCATGACAGAAGTCACTTACCTTGGTCATAAATGCACAGACAAGGGGTTTCTTCCAGATGATAGTATACATTCGATAATAGAAAAATATCCAACGCCAAAAGTTCCGATAACGCAAAAAGATTTGTAGCATTTTGCAATTACTATCGGAGGTTTATAAAAAAATTCTGACAAGATTGTCCAAAAAAGGTGTAAAGTTCGAATGGAACAAAGGTTGTAATGATTCGTTCAAATATCTAAACAAGACTTTAATGAGTCCAACATTGCTCCAATATGCTGACTTAGCAAAAGAATTCTGTATAACAACAGATGCAAGCAAACATGCCTGTGGTACGGTGTTAACATAGGAATAAGAAGGTAAACATCTACCTATTGCGTAAGCATCAAAAGCATTCACAAAATAGGAGAAAAATAAAATAGTGTCATATCGAATAAAATTTGTGTGTTGGGTTTTTGTTTGTATAAGTTTCATAGCCTACTACACTTATTATAACGTGATTTTTTTAAATCATTTGTGGGTTTTCATTAAAATTCTCAAATGGGTTATAGCTGTCTTTTGATAAGTTGAGAAGTTTGAAACTTTTCAAAACTGTGGTTAAAGTCTACTGACGATTTGGTATAAAGCGCCACTGAAATGCATATAGACATTGCTTAACCACCAACAAATAACTTTCATATTATAGGAGAGCGCAATATTTAAATATTTCATACTTACCTATGGACCATATGAAGACGTTCATTTCGGACATTGGAACTGAACATAAAAATTCTATACTAACTAAAATCTGTAAATTAATGAATATCGAAAAACCATTTTCAACAGCTTACCATCATGAAACATTAGGTACAATAGAAAGAAGTCACAGAACCTTCAATGAATATGTATGACCATATATTTCTGTAGACAAATCCGATTGGGACGAATGGTTAGCGTATTTTGCGTACTGTTTTAATACAACACCATCAACAACACATAACTATTGCCCATACGAATTATTCTTTTCAAAAATTCCAACTAATTTTCAACAATTCTCCGAAGTAGATAGAATTTCACCATTGTATAATATAGATGACTATGCAAAAGAAGCAAAATTTAGATTAGAAGTAGCATATAAAAGGGCCCAACAATTACTAAATAAGAATAAAATTAAGCAGAAACTAAGTTATGATAACGATATAGTAGATTACAAATTAAATATAGGAGATTTAGTTTTAATTAGAAAAGAAATAGGACATAAACTAGATAACCAATATAAAAGACCATATAAAATTAAGAAAATAGATTTAAGAAATAATGTAACTCTATTTGATAAGAAAACAAACAAAGAACAAATAGTTCATAAAAATAGACTTTAGTTATATCATATTTAAAATAAAATTTTAAAATACATATATATTTACAATTATTTGTAAAAGAATGTCCATAAAACGTTCCGTTATATGAATATTCTTGGGAAAAATGGAGGTGTAGTATGAATGCACTCTTTCCTATAAATTAATAAAAGAATCTCAAGTGTCACATCAGGTAAAATACATATGGACAACAGTCGTCACTTGACACCTCGTGCCGCTGCACTTGGAATATGTGTTTGTTGTATTCATTGTTTGTTTGACTTTTGGTCACTGCCGCTGCACTTGAAATGTACTATATATTTGTATGCCTAATGCTCGCCTCATATTTCGTCTGTGGGAAACTAATTTTAGGTAATTATAAGAAACTAAATGTAAGCAATATTTAAGTTATGTATATAGTTAAGGAAGTTAATCTATCTTCTCAAAGCTGAAATAAAAGGAGAAGATTTTCCCAAATAGATATAAGAATTAAAATAGACACTGGAGTGACAATATCGTTGCTCTATAAATTAATTCTAAAATAAATTAAATGGCTGAAGCGACAACCCAAGGTCGCACGCTGAAAATATAATAATAACTCTTGAATTAACAACATTACATTATTATATATATATATATAAAATATGTATATATATATATATATATTTATATATATATATATATATATATATATATTTATATATATATATATATATATATATATATAATGTATATATATATATATATATATATATATATATATATATACTAGCGAACCCCTTGCATACTTCGTAGTGCAAAAAAGAAAGTAAAAAATTCATTTATATCAGTGATAAACTGCTTTTATTGTAATGCTCATTGGTAAAAATCATTTGTTGTTTTTCCATTTTCGGTGTATATATACAAAACCGATAGTTTGCCAACGCGCGAACAGGTTACATAAAACTGTCCATGTGAGAAAACTGGATACACTAAATTCAGTCCACAAATTTCTAAAGATTGGCCTTGCGCCTTATTAATGGTAATCGCAAACGCAAGGCGAACAGGAAACTGAAGTCGTTTAAATTCAAATGGTATATCAGACGGAATCATTGGGATACGTGGAATGAATACATCTTCGCCTTTTAATTTTACAGTTAAAATAGTAGCTTCAATTACATAAGCCATCAACCTTTTAATAGCAAGTATTGTACCATTACACAAACGGGTTTGATTGATATTACGAAGCATAATAATAGTGGCTCCAACTTTCTATTGGAGATTCTGCGGAAGCAATCCTGGAAGTCCAACGAATTCTTAAATTCTACTGGATAATTCAAAACATATTCTTCATTAGTAAAAGTATCGACAGACTTGTACAGCACCAATTTGCCAGGAATCTTTGATTATATAGCCATGTTTCGTTCAGTAACATCTTTGATCTTTGCCGCTAAAATTGATCTGGCACTCAACCATGCATGGCATGTATATTGTTGTGTTATGTAAGTGAAAACAGATTCAATAAATTCCTCTTTTTACTGTACCAAACGGCAAAAATCATTTGGCAATGTTATCAATCCTGTGTCATCAATAGGCATTGCACCGTTCCCAATTTTCGGCAATTGCTTAAAGAACTTATCAGCAGATGGATCATTCTGCAACTGAACACGAACGTTTATAGTGAGTTTCGATATTTTAACAAATCTAAATAAATGTGAAGACTTTAAGCAAGCGTTAATTTCATCGGCAGCTGCCGATCTAGGAATGACGGGCAATGAAAGCAACGCCAACCAAACAACTCCGAATTATTTTGGAGATCTTTCATTGTTCTTTCCAAAGCTTCAACAGATTTCTTATTCGCGTATTCATGCATATGACGTGGGCTGTGCATGGACCGTGTATCATATTTTGCACAACAACATCATATAATTCAGGATAACTTATTTGATCTGGAATTTCAGAACATATAACATTGTCAACTTCATGCGATGTGATTTTGTTCACCAACCATATTGAAATATGAGCGTGTGGCAAACCACGCTTTTGCCACTCCACAGACTACATCCAGAACTTCACTTCACAAAACAGTTTAGATTTCACGCTAAAACCTATAAGCGCTTTCATTTTCTGCTTAAAAAAATGGGCAGAGATATCATGGCCAGCGAATAAATTATCTTTAATGTCACAATATCAGTACATAATAAACTAATAACACCAAATCAAGAAATAGAACCAGGTGTTTTCATTGCATTACAAACAATGCTTTTATACGCATACTTAATACTAACAATAATATTGGTAAAATAAAACAAATTCAAATAAAAACCGAGAACATCTCAAACTACAATATATTTAAAAATAATTCTGTAACACAAACGAGTAGAAAAGCTCAAATTTTGCAAATTTTAGCAAACAATTTTCCGGTTCAATTTAAAAATTTAACGGAACCTTGCAATTCATATTGTGATATTTTTGGTTTAGAAACAGAACCAATAACAGCTAATAATTTTTATGAGCAAAAGTTGAGAGTAAAAGATGACCAACCTGTATACATTAAAAATTATAGAATACCACATTCACATAAAGAAGAAATAAATAAACAAGTGAAAAAATTAATAGAAGACAAAATAGTAGAACCATCATATTCTGAATACAATAGTCCAATTCTATTAGTACCAAAGACATCTTTACCTAATTCAGAAAATAAAAGATGCAGACTTGTAGTAGATTATAGACAAATAAATAAGAAATTGGTTGCAGATAAATTCTAGACTTAATATCTGGTTTTCATCAAATTGGATTAGAAAAAATTCAAGAGACTACGTCATTTTCAATAAACAATGGTTCATACAGATTTACATGATTACCATATGGATTAAAAATAGCACCGAATTCTTTTCAAAGAATGATGACAATGGCCTTCAGTGGATTAAAGCCAGATCAAGCTTTTCTCTATATGGACGATGTAGTAGTGTTAGGATGTTCAGAAAACCACATGCTTTCAAATCTAAAACACGTTTTTCAAATTTGTAGAGAGCACAATCTTAAATTACATCCAGAAAAATGTTCATTTTTTATGACAGAAGTCACTTACCTTGGTCATAAATTCACAGACAAAGGAATTCTCCCAGATGATAGTAAATATTCGATAATAGAAAAACATCCAACGCAAAAAAATTTGTAGTATTTTGCAATTACTATCGGCGGTTTATAAAAAATTGTTCAGAGTATTCAAGACATCTGACAAGATTGTCCAAAAAAGGTGTAAAGTTCGAATGGAACAAATATTGTAATGACTCGTTCAAATATCTAAAAAAAGGCATTAATGAGTCCAAAATTGCTGCAATATCCTGATTTCACGAAACAATTCTGTATAACAACAGATGCAAGCAAACATGCCTGTGGTGCGGTGTTACACAGGAATACGAAGGTAAACATCTACCTATTGCGTATGCATCAAAAGGATTCACAAAGGGAGAAAGCAATAAATCCACCATTGATCAAGAATTGAGAGCCATACACTGGGCAATAAAACATTTCAGACCATATATTTATGGCAAACACTTTCTTGTACGTACTGATCATAGACTACTTTCATATTTGTTTTCAATGAAAAACCCAAGCTCCAAATTAACACGTATTAGACTTGACTGAGAAGAATATGACTTTACAGTAGAATATCTTAGGGGAAAAGATAACGATGTTGCCGGCGGTCTATCAAGAAATACCATATCAGAACTTAAAGACATGAACAATAAAATATCTTCAATATTAAAAGTCACGACTAGATCGATAAAACATATGAAAGAAAAATGTAAAACATTAAATCAGCATAAAATTGTTAAAAATAATGAAAATGATAATAAGCCCAGTATATGTGTACATTTAAGCAAACTGACGTCAGAAAATATTATAAACTAAAGATTTCCCCCGGAAAATGTTACATTAAACGAGGAAAATCTATAGTAACATATATACAAATAAATGATTTGTTTACTAACGAGAACTTTGATCTAGAACAATTTTTCTCTAGGCTCGAATATGTAGCCGGTAAACATAATATATGTAAAATACAAGTGGCACCTAACGAGAAAATTTTCGAATTCATCTCTATTAATGAATTTAAAAATATGGGCAATAAAATATTGAATAAAATTAAAGTAGCGCTACTAAATGAGGTGACCCGAATTGATAATAAGAATGCCAAGGCAATTCTTGAAATTTTGCTGAAATACCATGATGATCCAGTAGAAGGTGGACATTGCGGAATAATTAGAACATTAGAAACAATACGAAGATATTATTATTGGAAAAATATGTCAAAAGACATAACAAAATACGTTAAATCATGTCATAAATGCCAATTACACTGCTCTGCAAAAAATAACTTTTTGTCGCACCTTTAAATAAAACTATGTGCACTATATGGATTTTGATGCGCTAAACTCGAATCCGTTTTCAGTTTTTTTCCATCAGGTAGATTTTTTATGGGCGTGGCAATTTTTTGCCCCTAAATTAGCCAGGTAAGTAGACATATTTCATATTTTTTTCAGATTAAAAATGAAATTAAAAAAAATTTAAAGCTAATATTCAACACTTTGCACCTTTATCTAGTAGTTACAGATCTTAGAAATAAAAAAGCTATAAACCATAAAAATCGGTTATAAAATTTATATTTTATTTTCAATTTACCGCAGGTACCCAATGTTGTAATGTTACCAACCTTTCATATGCGTGACGATAGCATTTCGTTAGGTGAACAGGTAAATAAACTAAGGTACAACGGTATTTTGCACGGATCTTGGATTTAAAAGTTATAATACAGTATTTTCAACTAACCTGTAATTCTAAATCGAGAAAATTAGAGTAGATTCTAATATTTATTGCAGCAGTATATGTGGAAATTGATGGACAATAAGTGAGTCAATTTTAATTTGAGCAAAACATTTTTAAGAAACGAACACGAAATTACTCTTTTTACATGGAAGTGTAGTATATTTTTGTAGAAAAGAAAACATGGCAAGAAATAATTAATAAAATGAGGACAATAAAAGCAGAATTTGGCCGATCATATAAATGTTTAAACATTGATAAACCAATTAAAAAAAAAACGATGAAATATCATATAAATAATCTTCTTACATGATTCTTGTGTGTAATATCTTAACCTTTTTTCTTTTAATAATTTATAGATTTGTTTGAGTTTTGAGGTTATTTTATATTAATATATATTTTTCGATATTTCATTAACCTTCGGTTAGCTTCTTGATTCAAAAATTCTATATTGCATTACAAAAGAAAACATAACAATAAAAAAAAATAAAGTTATACAAATTTTCGTGGTAGAAATCACTACATGCGAAACAATAACAATAATAGCAACAGTTGTACCAATAGATTCAACAATAATAATTACAGGCAAAGACCAAATAACAACAATACAAGCAGAAATTACATTAGAGCAACAGAATCAAAGGAAATAATTCGGAAAACTAAGATTTAAGAGTATTTCAATAAATAACAAAATAAATCACTAAAACCGCAACTTATGTTTCATTGTTCAACTTCAAATATATAATACTAACAAACCAATGAATTTACTAATTGACACAGGAGCTGATATTTCACTAACAAAAATAGAACATTTCAATATTAATAATGTAAATACTAATAAAAGAGCAACATTAATCGGAATAAAACAAGGTAAAATACAATCAATTGGAAATATACATTTCGACCTAAAATACAAAGACTTTTTATGATTTACCCATACCATGCGATGGAATCATCAGCATGAATTTCTTTAAAAATATAATTGCATACTAGATTTCAATAACAACACTGATTTCCTTATCCTACGATCTTATTATATCAAGCATCCAATAGAATGTACTAATAATGGAAATGATATTATATTACCCCCAAGATCTGAAGTAATACGCCAAATTAAAATAATAATGATAATACCAAATCAAGAAATAGAACCAGGTATTTTCATTGCCAATGCCTTAGTAACAATAAACAATGCTTTTATATGCATACTTAATACTAACAGCAACATTAGTAAAATAAAACAAAGTCAAGTAACAACCGAGAACATCTCAAACTACTATATATTAAAAAATAATTCTGTAACATAAACGAGCAGATAAGCTCAAGTTTTGCACATTTTAACAAAAAAATTTCCGGATTAATTTAAAAACACAATAACGGAACTTTGCAATTCATATTGTGATATTTTCGGTTTAGAAACAGAACCAATAACAACTAATTATTTCTATGGATAAAAGTTGAGAATAAAAGATGACCAACCTGTATACATTAAAAATTATAGAACTGTCATATTCTGAATACAATAGTCCAATTCTATTAGTACCGAAGAAATCTTTATCTAATTCAGAAAATAGAAGATGAATACTTGTAGTAGATTATAGACAAATAAATAAGAAATTGGTTGCAGATAAATTCCCATTACGATATTCTGGATCAACTCGGAAGAGCTAAATACTTTTCCTGCCTAGAGTCTGGTTTTTATCAAATTGGATTAGACAAAAATTCAAGAGACTTTACGTAATTTTCAACAAACAACGGTTCATACAGATTCACAAGATAACTATATAAATTAAAAATAGCACCGAATTCTTTTCAAAGAATGATGACAATTGCCTTCAGCGGATTAAAGCCAAATCAAGCTTTTCCTTATATAGGGTGTTCGGAAAACCACATTCTTTCAAATCTAAAACAAGTTCTTTAAATTTCCAGAGAACACAATCTTAAAATACATCTAAAAAATGTTATTTTTTCATGACAGAAGTCACTTACCTTGGTCATAAATGCACAGACAAGGGGTTTCTTCCAGATGATAGTATACATTCGATAATAGAAAAATATCCAACGCCAAAAGTTCCGATAACGCAAAAAGATTTGTAGCATTTTGCAATTACTATCGAAGGTTTATAAAAAAATTCTGACAAGATTGTCCAAAAAAGGTGTAAAGTCGAATGGAACAAAGGTTGTGATGATTCGTTCAAATATCTAAACAAGACTTTAATGAGCCCAACATTACTCCAAAATGCTGACTTAACAAAAGAATTCTGTATAACAACAGATGCAAGCAAACATGCCTGTGGTACGGTGTTAACATAGGAATAAGAAGGTAAACAGCTACTTATTGCGTAAGCATCAAAAGCATTCACAAAATAGGAGAAAAAACAAATAGTGTCATATCGAATAAAATTTGTTTGTTGGGTTTTCGTTTGTATAAGTTTCATAGCCTACTACACTTATTATAATGCGATTTTTTTAAATCATTTGTGGGTTTTCATTAAAATTCTCAAATGGGTTATAGCTGTCTTTTGATAAGCTGAGAAGTTTGAAACTTTTCAAAACTGTGGTTAAAGTCTACTGACGATTTGGTATAAAGCGCCACTGAAATGCATATAGACATTGCTTAGCCACCAACAAATAACTTTCATATTATAGGAGAGCGCAATATTTAAATATTTCATACTTACCTATGGACCATATGAAGACGTCCGAACATTGGAACTGAACATAAAAATTCTATACTAACTGAAATCTGTAAATTAATGAATATTGAAAAACCATTTTCAACAGCTTACCATCATGAAATATTAGGTACAATAGAAAGAAGTCACAGAACCTTCAATGAATATGTATGACCATATATTTCTGTAGACAAATCCGATTGGGACGAATGGTTAGCGTATTTTGCGTACTGTTTCAATACAACACCATCAACAACACATAACTATTGTCCATACGAATTATTCTGTTCAAAAATTCCAACTAATTTTCAACAATTCTCCGAAGTTGATAAAATTTCACCATTGTATAATATAGATGACCATGCAAAAGAAGCAAAATTTAGATTAGAAGTAGCATATAAAAGGGCCCAAAAATTACTAAATAAGAATAAAATTAACCAGAAACTAAGTTATGATAAGGATATAGTAGATTACAAATTAAATATAGGAGATTTAGTTTTAATTAGAAAAGAAATAGGACATAAACTAGATAACCAATATAAAAGACCATATAAAATTAAGAAAATAGATTTAAGAAATAATGTAACTCTATTTGATAAGAAAACAAACAAAGAACAAATAGTTCATAAAAATAGACTTAAGTTATATCATATTTAAAATAAAATTTTAAAATACACTATATTCACAATTATTTGTAAAAGAATGTCCATAAAACGTTCCGTTATATGAATATTCTTGGGAAAAATGGAGGTGTAGTATGAATGCACTCTTTCCTATAAATTAATAAAAGAATCTCAAGTGTCACATCAGGTAAAATACATATGGACAACAGTCGTCACTTGACACCTCGTGCCGCTGCACTTGGAATATGTGTTTGTTGTATTCATTGTTTGTTTGTCTTTTGGTCACTGCCGCTGCACTTGAAATGTACTATATATTTGTATGCCTAATGCTCGCCTCATATTTCGTCTGTGGGAAACTAATTTTAGGTAATTATAAGAAACTAAATGTAAGCAATATTTAAGTTATGTATATAGTTAAGGAAGTTAGTCTATCTTCTCAAAGCTGAAATAAAAGGAGAAGATTTTCAAAATAGATATAAGAATTAAAATAGACACTGGAGCGACAATATCGTTGCTCTATAAATTAATTCTAAAATAAATTAAATGGCTGAAGCGACAACCCAAGGTCGCACGCTGAAAATATAATAAAAACTCTTGAATTAACAACATTACATTATTATATATATATATATATATATATATATATATATATATATATAAAATATGTATATATATATATATATATATATATATATATATATTTATATATATATATATATATATATATATATATATAATGTATATATATATATATATATATATATATATATATATACATATATATATATATATATATATATACTAGCGAACCCCTTGCATACTTCGTAGTGCAAAAAAGAAAATAAAAAATTCATTTAAATCAGTGATAAACTGCTTTTATTGTAATGCTCATTGGTAAAAATCATTTGTTGTTTTTCCATTTTCGGTGTATATATACAAAACCGATAGTTTGCCAACGCGCGAACAGGTTACATAAAACTGTCCATGTGAGAAAACTGGATACACTAAATTCAGTCCACAAATTTCTAAAGATTGGCCTTGCGCCTTATTAATGGTAATCGCAAACGCAAGGCGAACAGGAAACTGAAGTCGTTTAAATTCAAATGGTATATCA
Source organism: Linnaemya vulpina (assembly GCA_963675445.1). Lineage (NCBI taxonomy): Eukaryota > Metazoa > Arthropoda > Insecta > Diptera > Tachinidae > Linnaemya > Linnaemya vulpina. Next base: position 68,795,398 of record OY776276.1, on the reverse strand, counting down.
GACGGAATCATTGGGATACGTGGAATGAATACATCTTCGCCTTTTAATTTTACAGTTAAAATAGTAGCTTCAATTACATAAGCCATCAACCTTTTAATAGCAAGTCTTGTACCATTACACAAACGGGTTTGATTGATATTACGAAGCATAATAATAGTGGCTCCAACTTTCTATTGGAGATTATGCGGAAGCAATCCTGGAAGTCCAACGAATTCTTAAATTCTATTGGATAATTCAAAACATATTCTTCATTAGTAAAAGTATCGACAGACTTGTACAGCACCAATTTGCCAGGAATCTTTGATTGTATAGCCATGTTTCGTTCAGTAACATCTTTGATCTTTGTCGCTAAAATTGATCTGGCACTCAACCATGCATGGCATGTATATTGTTGTGTTATGTAAGTGAAAACAGATTCAATAAATTCCTCTTTTTACTGTACCAAACTGCAAAAATCATTTGGCAATGTTATCAATCCTGTGTCATCAATAGGCATTGCACCGTTCCCAATTTTCGGCAATTGCTTAAAGAACTTATCAGCAGATGGATCATTCTGCAACTGAACACGAACGTTTATAGTGAGTTTCGATATTTTAACAAATCTAAATAAATGTGAAGACTTTAAGCAAGCGTTAATTTCATCGGCAGCTGCCGATCTAGGAATGACGGGCAATGAAAGCAACGCCAACCAAACAACTCCGAATTATTTTGGAGATCTTTCATTGTTCTTTCCAAAGCTTCAACAGATTTCTTATACGCGTATTCATGCATATGACGTGGGCTGTGCATGGACCGTGTATCATATTTTGCACAACAACATCATATAATTCAGGATAACTTATTTGATCTGGAATTTCAGAACATATAACATTGTCAACTTCATGCGATGTGATTTTGTTCACCAACCATATTGAAATGTGAGCGTGTGGCAAACCACGCTTTTGCCACTCCACAGACTACATCCAGAACTTCACTTCACAAAACAGTTTAGATTTCACGCTAAAACCTATAAGCGCTTTCATTTTCTGCTTAAAAAAATGGGCAGAGATATCATGGCCAGCGAATAAATTATCTTTAATGTCACAATATCAGTACATAATAAACTAATAACACCAAATCAAGAAATAGAACCAGGTGTTTTGATTGCATTACAAACAATGCTTTTATACGCATACTTAATACTAACAATAATATTGGTAAAATAAAACAAATTCAAATAAAAACCGAGAACATCTCAAACTACAATATATTTAAAAATAATTCTGTAACACAAACGAGTAGAAAAGCTCAAGTTTTGCAAATTTTAGCAAACAATTTTCCGGTTCAATTTAAAAATTTAACGGAACCTTGCAATTCATATTGTGATATTTTTGGTTTAGAAACAGAACCAATAACAACTAATAATTTTTATGAGCAAAAGTTGAGAGTAAAAGATGACCAACCTGTATACATTAAAAATTATAGAATACCACATTCACATAAAGAAGAAATAAATAAACAAGTGAAAAAATTAATAGAAGACAAAATAGTAGAACAGTAGAATAGTAGAATACAATAGTCCAATTCTATTAGTACCAAAGAAATCTTTACCTAATTCAGAAAATAAAAGATGCAGACTTGTAGTAGATTATAGACAAATAAATAAGAAATTGGTTGCAGATAAATTCTAGACTTAATATCTGGTTTTCATCAAATTGGATTAGAAAAAATTCAAGAGACTACGTCATTTTCAATAAACAATGGTTCATACAGATTTACAAGATTACCATATGGATTAAAAATAGCACCGAATTCTTTTCAAAGAATGATGACAATGGCCTTCAGTGGATTAAAGCCAGATCAAGCTTTTCTCTATATGGACGATGTAGTAGTGTTAGGATATTCAGAAAACCACATGCTTTCAAATCTAAAACACGTTTTTCAAATTTGTAGAGAACACAATCTTAAATTACATCCAGAAAAATGTTCATTTTTTATGACAGAAGTCACTTACCTTGGTCATAAATGCACAGACAAAGGAATTCTCCCAGATGATAGTAAATATTCGATAATAGAAAAATATCTAACGCAAAAAAATTTTTAGTATTTTGCAATTACTATCGGCGGTTTATAAAAAATTGTTCAGAGTATTCAAGACATCTGACAAGATTGTCCAAAAAAGGTGTAAAGTTCGAATGGAACAAATATTGTAATGATTCGTTCAAATATCTAAAAAAAAGGCATTAATGAGTTCAAAATTGCTGCAATATCCTGATTTCACGAAACAATTCTGTATAACAACAGATGCAAGCAAACATGCCTGTGGTGCGGTGTTAACACAGGAATACGAAGGTAAACATCTGCCTATTGCGTATGCATCAAAAGGATTCACAAAGGGAGAAAGCAATAAATCCACCATTGAACAAGAATTGAGAGCCATACACTGGGCAATAAAACATTTCAGACCATATATTTATGGCAAACACTTTCTTGTACGTACTGATCATAGACTACTTTCATATTTGTTTTCAATGAAAAACCCAAGCTCCAAATTAACACGTATTAGACTTGACTGAGAAGAATATGACCTTACAGTAGAATATCTTAGGGGAAAAGATAACGATGTTGCCGGCGCTCTATCAAGAATTACCATATCAGAACTTAAAGACATGAACAATAAAATATCTTCAATATTAAAAGTCACGACTAGATCGATAACACATATGAAAGAAAAATGTAAAACATTAAATCAGCATAAAACTGTTAAAAATAATGAAAATGATAATAAGCCCAGTATATATGTACCTTTAAACAACACTGACGTCAGAAAATATTATAAACTAAAGATTTCCCCCGGAAAATGTTACATTAAACGAGGAAAATCTATAGTAACATATATACAAATAAATGATTTGTTTACTAACGAGAACTTTGATCTAGAACAATTTTTCTCTAGGATCGAATATGTAGCCGGTAAAGATAATATATGTAAAATACAAGTGGCACCTAACGAGAAAATTTTCGAACTTATCTCTATTAATGAATTTAAAAATATGGGCAATAAAATATTGAATAAAATTAAAGTAGCGCTACTAAATGAGGTGACCCGAATTGATAAGAATGCCAAGGCAATTCTTGAAATTTTGCTGAAATACCATGATGATCCAGTAGAAGGTGGACATTGCGGAATATTTAGAATATTAGAAACAATACGAATATATTATTATTGGAAAAATATGTCAAAAGACATAACAAAATACGTTAAATCATGTCATAAATGCCAATTACACTGCTCTGCAAAAAATAACTTTTTGTCGCACCTTTAAATAAAACTATGTGCACTATATGGATTTTGATGCGCTAAACTCGAATCCGTTTTCGGTTTTTTTCCATCAGGTAGATTTTTTATGGGCGTGGCAATTTTTTGCCCCTAAATTAGACAGGTAAGTAGACATATTTCATTTTTTTTTTCAGATTAAAAATGAAATTAAAAAAAATTTAAAGCTAATATTCAACACTTTGCACCTTTATCTAGTAGTTACAGATCTTAGAAATAAAAAAGCTATAAACCATAAAAATCGGTTATAAAATTTATATTTTATTTTCAATTTACCGCAGGTACCCAATGTAGTAATGTTACCAACCTTTCATATGCGTGACGATAGCATTTCGTTAGGTGAACAGGTAAATAAACTAAGGTACAACGGTATTTTGCACGGATCTTGGATTTAAAAGTTATAATACAGTATTTTCAACTAACCTGTAATTCTAAATCGAGAAAATTAGAGTAGATTCTAATATTTATTGCAGCAGTATATGTGGAAATTGATGGACAATAAGTGAGTCAATTTTAATTTGAGCAAAACATTTTTAAGAAACGAACACGAAATTACTCTTTTTACATGGAAGTGTAGTATATTTTTGTAGAAAAGAAAACATGGCAAGAAATAATTAATAAAATGAGGACAATAAAAGCAGAATTTGGCCGATCATATAAATGTTTAAACATTGATAAACCAATTAAAAAAGAAACGATGAAATATCATATAAATAATCTTCTTACATGACTCTTGTGTGTAATATTTTAACTTTTTTTCTTTTAATAATTTATAGATTTGTTTGAGTTTTGAGGTTATTTTATATTAATATATATTTTTCGATATTTCATTAACCTTCGGTTAGCTTCTTGATTCAAAAATTCTATATTGCATTACAAAAGAAAACATAACAATAAAAAAAATAAAGTTATACAAATTTTCGTAGTAGAAATCACTACATGCGAAACAATAACAATAATAGCAACAGTTTTACCAATAGATTCAACAATAATAATTACAGGCAAAGACCAAATAACAACAATACAAGCAGAAATTACATTAGAGCAACAGAATCAAAGGAAATAATTCGGAAAACTAAGATTTAAGAGTATTTCAATAAATAACAAAATAAATCACTAAAACCGCAACTTATGTTTCATTGTTCAACTTCAAATATATAATACTAACAAACCAATGAATTTACTAATTGACACAGGAGCTGATATTTCACTAACAAAAATAGAACATTTCAATATTAATAATGTAAATACTAATAAAAGAGCAACATTAATCGGAATAAAACAAGGTAAAATACAATAAATTGGAAATATACATTTCGACCTAAAATACAAAGACTTTTTAATACCACATAAATTTCAAGTAGTACAAAATGATTTACCCATACCATGCGATGGAATCATCAGCATAAATTTCTTTAAAAAATATAATTGCATACTAGATTTCAATAACAACACTGATTTCCTTATCCTACGATCTTATTATATCAAGCATCCAATAGAATGTACTAATAATGGAAATGATATTATATTACCCCCAAGATCTGAAGTAATACGCCAAATGAAAATAATAATGATAATACCAAATCAAGAAATAGAACCAGGTATTTTCATTGCCAATGCCTTAGTAACAATAAACAATGCTTTTATATGCATACTTAATACTAACAACAACATTAGTAAAATAAAACAAAGTCAAATAACAACCGAGAACATCTCAAACTACTATTATTATATTAAAATTATATTATATATTATTATATTAAAAAATAATTCTGTAACATAAACGAACAGATAAGTTCAAGTTTTGCACATTTAAAAAAAAAAAATTTCCGGATTAATTTAAAAACACAATAACGGAACTTTGCAATTCATATTGTGATATTTTCGGTTTAGAAACAGAACCAATAACAACTAATTATTTCTATGGATAAAAGTTGAGAATAAAAGATGACCAACCTGTATACATTAAAAATTATATAATTCAGAAAATAGAAGATGGATACTTGTAGTAGATTATAGACAAATAAATAAGAAATTGGTTGCAGATAAATTCCCATTACGATATTCTGGATCAACTCGGAAGAGCTAAATACTTTTCCTGCCTAGAGTCTGGTTTTTATCAAATTGGATTAGACAAAAATTCAAGAGACTTTACGTAATTTTCAACAAACAACGGGTTATACAGATTCACAAGATTACTATATATCATCTAGAAAAATGTTATTTTTTCATGACAGAAGTCACCTTGGTCATAAATGCACAGACAAGGGGTTTCTTCCAGATGATAGTATACATTCGATAATAGAAAAATATCCAACGCCAAAAGTTCCGATAACGCAAAAAGATTTGAAGCATTTTGCAATTACTATCGAAGGTTTATAAAAAAATTCTGACAAGATTGTCCAAAAAAGGTGTAAAGTTCGAATGGAACAAAGGTTGTGATGATTCGTTCAAATATCTAAACAAGACTTTAATTAGTCCAACATTGCTCCAATATGCTGACTTAACAAAAGAATTCTGTATAACAACAGATGCAAGCAAACATGCCTGTGGTACGGTGTTAACATAGGAATAAGAAGGTAAACATCTACCTACTGCGTAAGCATCAAAAGCATTCACAAAATAGGAGAAAAATAAAATAGTGTCATATCGAATAAAATTTGTTTGTTGGGTTTTCGTTTGTATAAGTTTCATAGCCTACTACACTTATTATAATGTGATTTTTTTAAATCATTTGTGGGTTTTCATTAAAATTCTCAAATGGGTTATAGCTGTCTTTTGATAAGTTGAGAAGTTTGAAACTTTTCAAAACTGTGGTTAAAGTCTACTGACGATTTGGTATAAAACGCCACTGAAATGCATATAGACATTGCTTAACCACCAACAAATAACTTTCATATTATAGGAGAGCAAAATATTTCATACTTACCTATGGACCATATGAAGACGGTCATTTCGGACATTGGAACTGAACATAAAAATTCTATACTAACTGAAATCTGTAAATTAATGAATATTGAAAAACCATTTTCAACAGCTTACCATCATGAAATATTAGGTACAATAGAAAGAAGTCACAGAACCTTCAATGAATATGTATGACCATATATTTCTGTAGACAAATCCGATTGGGACGAATGGTTAGCGTATTTTGCGTGCTGTTTCAATACAACACCATCAACAACACATAACTATTGTCCATACGAATTATTCTTTTCAAAAATTCCAACTAGTTTTCAACAATTCTCCGAAGTTGATAAAATTTCACCATTGTATAATATAGATGACCATGCAAAAGAAGCAAAATTTAGATTAGAAGTAGCATATAAAAGGGCCCAACAATTACTAAATAAGAATAAAATTAAGCAGAAACTAAGTTATGATAACGATATAGTAGATTACAAATTAAATATAGGAGATTTAGTTTTAATTAGAAAAGAAATAGGACATAAACTAGATAACCAATATAAAAGACCATATAAAATTAAGAAAATAGATTTAAGAAATAATGTAACTCTATTTGATAAGAAAACAAACAAAGAACAAATAGTTCATAAAAATAGACTTAAGTTATATCATATTTAAAATAAAATTTTAAAATACATATATATTTACAATTATTTGTAAAAGAATGTCCATAAAACGTTCCGTTATATGAATATTCTTGGGAAAAATGGAGGTGTAGTATGAATGCACTCTTTCCTATAAATTAATAAAAGAATCTCAAGTGTCACATCAGGTAAAATACATATGGACAACAGTCGTCACTTGACACCTCGTGCCGCTGCACTTGGAATATGTGTTTGTTGTATTCATTGTTTGTTTGACTTTTGGTCACTGCCGCTGCACTTGAAATGTACTATATATTTGTATGCCTAATGCTCGCCTCATATTTCGTCTGTGGGAAACTAATTTTAGGTAATTATAAGAAACTAAATGTAAGCAATATTTAAGTTATGTATATAGTTAAGGAAGTTAATCTATCTTCTCAAAGCTGAAATAAAAGGAGAAGATTTTCCCAAATAGATATAAGAATTAAAATAGACACTGGAGTGACAATATCGTTGCTCTATAAATTAATTCTAAAATAAATTAAATGGCTGAAGCGACAACCCAAGGTCGCACGCTGAAAATATAATAATAACTCTTGAATTAACAACATTACATTATTATATATATATATATATATATATATATATATAAAACATGTATATATATATATATATATATATATATATATATATTTATATATATATATATATATATATATATATATATATAATGTATATATATATATATATATATATATATATATATATATACTAGCGAACCCCTTGCATACTTCGTAGTGCAAAAAAGAAAGTAAAAAATTCATTTATATCAGTGATAAACTGCTTTTATTGTAATGCTCATTGGTAAAAATCATTTGTTGTTTTTCCATTTTCGGTGTATATATACAAAACCGATAGTTTGCCAACGCGCGAACAGGTTACATAAAACTGTCCATGTGAGAAAACTGGATACACTAAATTCAGTCCACAAATTTCTAAAGATTGGCCTTGCGCCTTATTAATGGTAATCGCAAACGCAAGGCGAACAGGAAACTGAAGTCGTTTAAATTCAAATGGTATATCAGACGGAATCATTGGGATACGTGGAATGAATACATCTTCGCCTTTTAATTTTACAGTTAAAATAGTAGCTTCAATTACATAAGCCATCAACCTTTTAATAGCAAGTATTGTACCATTACACAAACGGGTTTGATTGATATTACGAAGCATAATAATAGTGGCTCCAACTTTCTATTGGAGATTCTGCGGAAGCAATCCTGGAAGTCCAACGAATTCTTAAATTCTACTGGATAATTCAAAACATATTCTTCATTAGTAAAAGTATCGACAGACTTGTACAGCACCAATTTGCCAGGAATCTTTGATTATATAGCCCTGTTTCGTTCAGTAACATCTTTGATCTTTGCCGCTAAAATTGATCTGGCACTCAACCATGCATGGCATGTATATTGTTGTGTTATGTAAGTGAAAACAGATTCAATAAATTCCTCTTTTTACTGTACCAAACGGCAAAAATTATTTGGCAATGTTATCAATCCTGTGTCATCAATAGGCATTGCACCGTTCCCAATTTTCGGCAATTGCTTAAAGAACTTATCAGCAGATGGATCATTCTGCAACTGAAGACGAACGTTTATAGTGAGTTTCGATATTTTAACAAATCTAAATAAATGTGAAGACTTTAAGCAAGTGTTAATTTCATCGGCAGCTGCCGATCTAGGAATGACGGGCAATGAAAGCAACGCCAACCAAACAACTCCGAATTATTTTGGAGATCTTTCATTGTTCTTTCCAAAGCTTCAACAGATTTCTTATTCGCGTATTCATGCATATGACGTGGGCTGTGCATGGACCGTGTATCATATTTTGCACAACAACATCACATAATTCAGGATAACTTATTTGATCTGGAATTTCAGAACATATAACATTGTCAACTTCATGCGATGTGATTTTGTTCACCAACCATATTGAAATGTGAGCGTGTGGCAAACCACGCTTTTGCCACTCCACAGACTACATCCAGAACTTCACTTCACAAAACAGTTTAGATTTCACGCTAAAACCTATAAGCGCTTTCATTTTCTGCTTAAAAAAATGGGCAGAGATATCATGGCCAGCGAATAAATTATCTTTAATGTCACAATATCAGTACATAATAAACTAATAACACCAAATCAAGAAATAGAACCAGGTGTTTTGATTGCATTACAAACAATGCTTTTATACGCATACTTAATACTAACAATAATATTAGTAAAATAAAACAAATTCAAATAAAAACCGAGAACATCTCAAACTACAATATATTTAAAAATAATTCTGTAACACAAACGAGTAGAAAAGCTCAAGTTTTGCAAATTTTAGCAAACAATTTTCCGGTTCAATTTAAAAATTTAACGGAACCTTGCAATTCATATTGTGATATTTTTGGTTTAGAAACAGAACCAATAACAACTAATAATTTTTATGAGCAAAAGTTGAGAGTAAAAGATGACCAACCTGTATACATTAAAAATTATAGAATACCACATTCACATAAAGAAGAAATAAATAAACAAGTGAAAAAATTAATAGAAGACAAAATAGTAGAACAGTAGAATAGTAGAATACAATAGTCCAATTCTATTAGTACCAAAGAAATCTTTACCTAATTCAGAAAATAAAAGATGCAGACTTGTAGTAGATTATAGACAAATAAATAAGAAATTGGTTGCAGATAAATTCTAGACTTAATATCTGGTTTTCGTCAAATTGGATTAGAAAAAATTCAAGAGACTACGTCATTTTCAATAAACAATGGTTCATACAGATTTACAAGATTACCATATGGATTAAAAATAGCACCGAATTCTTTTCAAAGAATGATGACAATGGCCTTCAGTGGATTAAAGCCAGATCAAGCTTTTCTCTATATGGACGATGTAGTAGTGTTAGGATATTCAGAAAACCACATGCTTTCAAATCTAAAACACGTTTTTCAAATTTGTAGAGAACACAATCTTAAATTACATCCAGAAAAATGTTCATTTTTTATGACAGAAGTCACTTACCTTGGTCATAAATGCACAGACAAAGGAATTCTCCCAGATGATAGTAAATATTCGATAATAGAAAAATATCTAACGCAAAAAAATTTTTAGTATTTTGCAATTACTATCGGCGGTTTATAAAAAATTGTTCAGAGTATTCAAGACATCTGACAAGATTGTCCAAAAAAGGTGTAAAGTTCGAATGGAACAAATATTGTAATGATTCGTTCAAATATCTAAAAAAAAGGCATTAATGAGTTCAAAATTGCTGCAATATCCTGATTTCACGAAACAATTCTGTATAACAACAGATGCAAGCAAACATGCCTGTGGTGCGGTGTTAACACAGGAATACGAAGGTAAACATCTGCCTATTGCGTATGCATCAAAAGGATTCACAAAGGGAGAAAGCAATAAATCCACCATTGAACAAGAATTGAGAGCCATACACTGGGCAATAAAACATTTCAGACCATATATTTATGGCAAACACTTTCTTGTACGTACTGATCATAGACTACTTTCATATTTGTTTTCAATGAAAAACCCAAGCTCCAAATTAACACGTATTAGACTTGACTGAGAAGAATATGACCTTACAGTAGAATATCTTAGGGGAAAAGATAACGATGTTGCCGGCGCTCTATCAAGAATTACCATATCAGAACTTAAAGACATGAACAATAAAATATCTTCAATATTAAAAGTCACGACTAGATCGATAACACATATGAAAGAAAAATGTAAAACATTAAATCAGCATAAAACTGTTAAAAATAATGAAAATGATAATAAGCCCAGTATATATGTACCTTTAAACAACACTGACGTCAGAAAATATTATAAACTAAAGATTTCCCCCGGAAAATGTTACATTAAACGAGGAAAATCTATAGTAACATATATACAAATAAATGATTTGTTTACTAACGAGAACTTTGATCTAGAACAATTTTTCTCTAGGATCGAATATGTAGCCGGTAAAGATAATATATGTAAAATACAAGTGGCACCTAACGAGAAAATTTTCGAACTTATCTCTATTAATGAATTTAAAAATATGGGCAATAAAATATTGAATAAAATTAAAGTAGCGCTACTAAATGAGGTGACCCGAATTGATAAGAATGCCAAGGCAATTCTTGAAATTTTGCTGAAATACCATGATGATCCAGTAGAAGGTGGACATTGCGGAATATTTAGAACATTAGAAACAATACGAATATATTATTATTGGAAAAATATGTCAAAAGACATAACAAAATACGTTAAATCATGCCATAAATGCCAATTACACTGCTCTGCAAAAAATAACTTTTTGTCGCACCTTTAAATAAAACTATGTGCACTATATGGATTTTGATGCGCTAAACTCGAATCCGTTTTCGGTTTTTTTCCATCAGGTAGATTTTTTATGGGCGTGGCAATTTTTTGCCCCTAAATTAGACAGGTAAGTAGACATATTTCATATTTTTTTCAGATTAAAAATGAAATTAAAAAAAATTTAAAGCTAATATTCAACACTTTGCACCTTTATCTAGTAGTTACAGATCTTAGAAATAAAAAAGCTATAAACCATAAAAATCGGTTATAAAATTTATATTTTATTTTCAATTTACCGCAGGTACCCAATGTTGTAATGTTACCAACCTTTCATATGCGTGACGATAGCATTTCGTTAGGTGAACAGGTAAATAAACTAAGGTACAACGGTATTTTGCACGGATCTTGGATTTAAAAGTTATAATACAGTATTTTCAACTAACCTGTAATTCTAAATCGAGAAAATTAGAGTAGATTCTAATATTTATTGCAGCAGTATATGTGGAAATTGATGGACAATAAGTGAGTCAATTTTAATTTGAGCAAAACATTTTTAAGAAACGAACACGAAATTACTCTTTTTACATGGAAGTGTAGTATATTTTTGTAGAAAAGAAAACATGGCAAGAAATAATTAATAAAATGAGGACAATAAAAGCAGAATTTGGCCGATCATATAAATGTTTAAACATTGATAAACCAATTAAAAAAGAAACGATGAAATATCATATAAATAATCTTCTTACATGATTCTTGTGTGTAATATTTTAACCTTTTTTCTTTTAATAATTTATAGATTTGTTTGAGTTTTGAGGTTATTTTATATTAATATATATTTGTCGATATTTCATTAACCTTCGGTTAGCTTCTTGATTCAATCATTTTCTATATTGCATTACAAAAGAAAACATAACAATAAAAAAAATAAAGTTATACAAATTTTCGTGGTAGAAATCACTACATGCGAAACAATAACAATAATAGCAACAGTTGTACCAATAGATTCAACAATAATAATTACAGGCAAAGACCAATGAACAACAATACAAGCAGAAATTACATTAGAGCAACAGAATCAAAGGAAATAATTCGGAAAACTAAGATTTAAGAGTATTTCAATAAATAACAAAATAAATCACTAAAACCGCAACTTATGTTTCATTGTTCAACTTCAAATATATAATACTAACAAACCAATGAATTTACTAATTGACACAGGAGCTGATATTTCACTAACAAAAATAGAACATTTCAATATTAATAATGTAAATACTAATAAAAGAGCAACATTAATCGGAATAAAACAAGGTAAAATACAATAAATTGGAAATATACATTTCGACCTAAAATACAAAGACTTTTTAATACCACATAAATTTGAAGTAGTACAAAATGATTTACCCATACCATGCGATGGAATCATCAGCATAAATTTCTTTAAAAAATATAATTGCATACTAGATTTCAATAACAACACTGATTTCCTTATCCTACGATCTTATTATATCAAGCATCCAATAGAATGTACTAATAATGGAAATGATATTATATTACCCCCAAGATCTGAAGTAATACGCCAAATGAAAATAATAATGATAATACCAAATCAAGAAATAGAACCAGGTATTTTCATTGCCAATGCCTTAGTAACAATAAACAATGCTTTTATATGCATACTTAATACTAACAACAACATTAGTAAAATAAAACAAAGTCAAATAACAACCGAGAACATCTCAAACTACTATTATTATATTAAAATTATATTATATATTATTATATTAAAAAATAATTCTGTAACATAAACGAACAGATAAGTTCAAGTTTTGCACATAAAAAAAAAAAAATTTCCGGATTAATTTAAAAACACAATAACGGAACTTTGCAATTCATATTGTGATATTTTCGGTTTAGAAACAGAAGCAATAACAACTAATTATTTCTATGGATAAAAGTTGAGAATAAAAGATGACCAACCTGTATACATTAAAAATTATATAATTCAGAAAATAGAAGATGGATACTTGTAGTAAATTATAGACAAATAAATAAGAAATTGGTTGCAGATAAATTCCCATTACGATATTCTGGATCAACTCGGAAGAGCTAAATACTTTTCCTGCCTAGAGTCTGGTTTTTATCAAATTGGATTAGACAAAAATTCAAGAGACTTTACGTAATTTTCAACAAACAACGGGTCATACAGATTCACAAGATTACTATATATCATCTAGAAAAATGTTATTTTTTCATGACAGAAGTCACCTTGGTCATAAATGCACAGACAAGGGGTTTCTTCCAGATGATAGTATACATTCGATAATAGAAAAATATCCAACGCCAAAAGTTCCGATAACGCAAAAAGATTTGAAGCATTTTGCAATTACTATCGAAGGTTTATAAAAAAATTCTGACAAAATTGTCCAAAAAAGGTGTAAAGTTCGAATGGAACAAAGGTTGTGATGATTCGTTCAAATATCTAAACAAGACTTTAATTAGTCCAACATTGCTCCAATATGCTGACTTAACAAAAGAATTCTGTATAACAACAGATGCAAGCAAACATGCCTGTGGTACGGTGTTAACATAGGAATAAGAAGGTAAACATCTACCTACTGCGTAAGCATCAAAAGCATTCACAAAATAGGAGAAAAATAAAATAGTGTCATATCGAATAAAATTTGTTTGTTGGGTTTTCGTTTGTATAAGTTTCATAGCCTACTACACTTATTATAATGTGATTTTTTTAAATCATTTGTGGGTTTTCATTAAAATTCTCAAATGGGTTATAGCTGTCTTTTGATAAGTTGAGAAGTTTGAAACTTTTCAAAACTGTGGTTAAAGTCTACTGACGATTTGGTATAAAACGCCACTGAAATGCATATAGACATTGCTTAACCACCAACAAATAACTTTCATATTATAGGAGAGCAAAATATTTCATACTTACCTATGGACCATATGAAGACGGTCATTTCGGACATTGGAACTGAACATAAAAATTCTATACTAACTGAAATCTGTAAATTAATGAATATTGAAAAACCATTTTCAACAGCTTACCATCATGAAATATTAGGTACAATAGAAAGAAGTCACAGAACCTTCAATGAATATGTATGACCATATATTTCTGTAGACAAATCCGATTGGGACGAATGGTTAGCGTATTTTGCGTGCTGTTTCAATACAACACCATCAACAACACATAACTATTGTCCATACGAATTATTCTTTGCAAAAATTCCAACTAGTTTTCAACAATTCTCCGAAGTTGATAAAATTTCACCATTGTATAATATAGATGACCATGCAAAAGAAGCAAAATTTAGATTAGAAGTAGCATATAAAAGGGCCCAACAATTACTAAATAAGAATAAAATTAAGCAGAAACTAAGTTATGATAACGATATAGTAGATTACAAATTAAATATAGGAGATTTAGTTTTAATTAGAAAAGAAATAGGACATAAACTAGATAACCAATATAAAAGACCATATAAAATTAAGAAAATAGATTTAAGAAATAATGTAACTCTATTTGATAAGAAAACAAACAAAGAACAAATAGTTCATAAAAATAGACTTTAGTTATATCATATTTAAAATAAAATTTTAAAATACATATATATTTACAATTATTTGTAAAAGAATGTCCATAAAACGTTCCGTTATATGAATATTCTTGGGAAAAATGGAGGTGTAGTATGAATGCACTCTTTCCTATAAATTAATAAAAGAATCTCAAGTGTCACATCAGGTAAAATACATATGGACAACAGTCGTCACTTGACACCTCGTGCCGCTGCACTTGGAATATGTGTTTGTTGTATTCATTGTTTGTTTGACTTTTGGTCACTGCCGCTGCACTTGAAATGTACTATATATTTGTATACCTAATGCTCGCCTCATATTTCGTCTGTGGGAAACTAATTTTAGGTAATTATAAGAAACTAAATGTAAGCAATATTTAAGTTATGTATATAGTTAAGGAAGTTAATCTATCTTCTCAAAGCTGAAATAAAAGGAGAAGATTTTCCCAAATAGATATAAGAATTAAAATAGACACTGGAGTGACAATATCGTTGCTCTATAAATTAATTCTAAAATAAATTAAATGGCTGAAGCGACAACCCAAGGTCGCACGCTGAAAATATAATAATAACTCTTGAATTAACAACATTACATTATTATATATATATATATATATATATATATATATATATATAAAATATGTATATATATATATATATATATATATATATATAAAATATGTATATATATATATATATATATATATATTTATATATATATATATATATATATATATATATATATATATATATAATGTATATATATATATATATATATATATATATACTAGCGAACCCCTTGCATACTTCGTAGTGCAAAAAAGAAAGTAAAAAATTCATTTATATCAGTGATAAACTGCTTTTATTGTAATGCTCATTGGTAAAAATCATTTGTTGTTTTTCCATTTTCGGTGTATATATACAAAACCGATAGTTTGCCAACGCGCGAACAGGTTACATAAAACTGTCCATGTGAGAAAACTGGATACACTAAATTCAGTCCACAAATTTCTAAAGATTGGCCTTGCGCCTTATTAATGGTAATCGCAAACGCAAGGCGAACAGGAAACTGAAGTCGTTTAAATTCAAATGGTATATCAGACGGAATCATTGGGATACGTGGAATGAATACATCTTCGCCTTTTAATTTTACAGTTAAAATAGTAGCTTCAATTACATAAGCCATCAACCTTTTAATAGCAAGTATTGTACCATTACACAAACGGGTTTGATTGATATTACGAAGCATAATAATAGTGGCTCCAACTTTCTATTGGAGATTCTGCGGAAGCAATCCTGGAAGTCCAACGAATTCTTAAATTCTACTGGATAATTCAAAACATATTCTTCATTAGTAAAAGTATCGACAGACTTGTACAGCACCAATTTGCCAGGAATCTTTGATTATATAGCCATGTTTCGTTCAGTAACATCTTTGATCTTTGCCGCTAAAATTGATCTGGCACTCAACCATGCATGGCATGTATATTGTTGTGTTATGTAAGTGAAAACAGATTCAATAAATTCCTCTTTTTACTGTACCAAACGGCAAAAATCATTTGGCAATGTTATCAATCCTGTGTCATCAATAGGCATTGCACCGTTCCCAATTTTCGGCAATTGCTTAAAGAACTTATCAGCAGATGGATCA
The DNA here is from genome assembly GCA_963675445.1 of Linnaemya vulpina. Lineage (NCBI taxonomy): Eukaryota > Metazoa > Arthropoda > Insecta > Diptera > Tachinidae > Linnaemya > Linnaemya vulpina. The sequence continues at coordinate 68,778,908 of OY776276.1, read as the reverse complement.
TTCTGCAACTGAAGACGAACGTTTATAGTGAGTTTCGATATTTTAACAAATCTAAATAAATGTGAAGACTTTAAGCAAGCGTTAATTTCATCGGCAGCTGCCGATCTAGGAATGACGGGCAATGAAAGCAACGCCAACCAAACAACTCCGAATTATTTTGGAGATCTTTCATTGTTCTTTCCAAAGCTTCAACAGATTTCTTATTCGCGTATTCATGCATATGACGTGGGCTGTGCATGGACCGTGTATCATATTTTGCACAACAACATCATATAATTCAGGATAACTTATTTGATCTGGAATTTCAGAACATATAACATTGTCAACTTCATGCGATGTGATTTTGTTCACCAACCATATTGAAATGTGAGCGTGTGGCAAACCACGCTTTTGCCACTCCACAGACTACATCCAGAACTTCACTTCACAAAACAGTTTAGATTTCACGCTAAAACCTATAAGCGCTTTCATTTTCTGCTTAAAAAAATGGGCAGAGATATCATGGCCAGCGAATAAATTATCTTTAATGTCACAATATCAGTACATAATAAACTAATAACACCAAATCAAGAAATAGAACCAGGTGTTTTCATTGCATTACAAACAATGCTTTTATACGCATACTTAATACTAACAATAATATTAGTAAAATAAAACAAATTCAAATAAAAACCGAGAACATCTCAAACTACAATATATTTAAAAATAATTCTGTAACACAAACGAGTAGAAAAGCTCAAGTTTTGCAAATTTTAGCAAACAATTTTCCGGTTCAATTTAAAAATTTAACGGAACCTTGCAATTCATATTGTGATATTTTTGGTTTAGAAACAGAACCAATAACAACTAATAATTTTTATGAGCAAAAGTTGAGAGTAAAAGATGACCAACCTGTATACATTAAAAATTATAGAATACCACATTCACATAAAGAAGAAATAAATAAACAAGTGAAAAAATTAATAGAAGACAAAATAGTAGAACAGTAGAATAGTAGAATACAATAGTCCAATTCTATTAGTACCAAAGAAATCTTTACCTAATTCAGAAAATAAAAGATGCAGACTTGTAGTAGATTATAGACAAATAAATAAGAAATTGGTTGCAGATAAATTCTAGACGTAATATCTGGTTTTCATCAAATTGGATTAGAAAAAATTCAAGAGACTACGTCATTTTCAATAAACAATGGTTCATACAGATTTACAAGATTACCATATGGATTAAAAATAGCACCGAATTCTTTTCAAAGAATGATGACAATGGATTCAGTGGATTAAAGCCAGATCAAGCTTTTCTCTATATGGACGATGTAGTAGTGTTAGGATATTCAGAAAACCACATGCTTTCAAATCTAAAACACGTTTTTCAAATTTGTAGAGAACACAATCTTAAATTACATCCAGAAAAATGTTCATTTTTTATGACAGAAGTCACTTACCTTGGTCATAAATGCACAGACAAAGGAATTCTCCCAGATGATAGTAAATATTCGATAATAGAAAAATATCTAACGCAAAAAAATTTTTAGTATTTTGCAATTACTATCGGCGGTTTATAAAAAATTGTTCAGAGTATTCAAGACATCTGACAAGATTGTCCAAAAAAGGTGTAAAGTTCGAATGGAACAAATATTGTAATGATTCGTTCAAATATCTAAAAAAAAGGCATTAATGAGTTCAAAATTGCTGCAATATCCTGATTTCACGAAACAATTCTGTATAACAACAGATGCAAGCAAACATGCCTGTGGTGCGGTGTTAACACAGGAATACGAAGGTAAACATCTGCCTATTGCGTATGCATCAAAAGGATTCACAAAGGGAGAAAGCAATAAATCCACCATTGAACAAGAATTGAGAGCCATACACTGGGCAATAAAACATTTCAGACCATATATTTATGGCAAACACTTTCTTGTACGTACTGATCATAGACTACTTTCATATTTGTTTTCAATGAAAAACCCAAGCTCCAAATTAACACGTATTAGACTTGACTGAGAAGAATATGACCTTACAGTAGAATATCTTAGGGGAAAAGATAACGATGTTGCCGGCGCTCTATCAAGAATTACCATATCAGAACTTAAAGACATGAACAATAAAATATCTTCAATATTAAAAGTCACGACTAGATCGATAACACATATGAAAGAAAAATGTAAAATATTAAATCAGCATAAAACTGTTAAAAATAAGAAAATGATAATAAGCCCAGTATATATGTACCTTTAAACAACACTGACGTCAGAAAATATTATAAACTAAAGATTTCCCCCGGAAAATGTTACATTAAACGAGGAAAATCTATAGTAACATATATACAAATAAATGATTTGTTTACTAACGAGAACTTTGATCTAGAACAATTTTTCTCTAGGATCGAATATGTAGCCGGTAAAGATAATATATGTAAAATACAAGTGGCACCTAACGAGAAAATTTTCGAACTTATCTCTATTAATGAATTTAAAAATATGGGCAATAAAATATTGAATAAAATTAAAGTAGCGCTACTAAATGAGGTGACCCGAATTGATAAGAATGCCAAGGCAATTCTTGAAATTTTGCTGAAATACCATGATGATCCAGTAGAAGGTGGACATTGCGGAATATTTAGAACATTAGAAACAATACGAATATATTATTATTGGAAAAATATGTCAAAAGACATAACAAAATACGTTAAATCATGTCATAAATGCCAATTACACTGCTCTGCAAAAAATAACTTTTTGTCGCACCTTTAAATAAAACTATGTGCACTATATGGATTTTGATGCGCTAAACTCGAATCCGTTTTCGGTTTTTTTCCATCAGGTAGATTTTTTATGGGCGTGGCAATTTTTTGCCCCTAAATTAGACAGGTAAGTAGACATATTTCATATTTTTTTCAGATTAAAAATGAAATTAAAAAAAATTTAAAGCTAATATTCAACACTTTGCACCTTTATCTAGTAGTTACAGATCTTAGAAATAAAAAAGCTATAAACCATAAAAATCGGTTATAAAATTTATATTTTATTTTCAATTTACCGCAGGTACCCAATGTTGTAATGTTACCAACCTTTCATATGCGTGACGATAGCATTTCGTTAGGTGAACAGGTAAATAAACTAAGGTACAACGGTATTTTGCACGGATCTTGGATTTAAAAGTTATAATACAGTATTTTCAACTAACCTGTAATTCTAAATCGAGAAAATTAGAGTAGATTCTAATATTTATTGCAGCAGTATATGTGGAAATTGATGGACAATAAGTGAGTCAATTTTAATTTGAGCAAAACATTTTTAAGAAACGAACACGAAATTACTCTTTTTACATGGAAGTGTAGTATATTTTTGTAGAAAAGAAAACATGGCAAGAAATAATTAATAAAATGAGGACAATAAAAGCAGAATTTGGCCGATCATATAAATGTTTAAACATTGATAAACCAATTAAAAAAGAAACGATGAAATATCATATAAATAATCTTCTTACATGATTCTTGTGTGTAATATTTTAACCTTTTTTCTTTTAATAATTTATAGATTTGTTTGAGTTTTGAGGTTATTTTATATTAATATATATTTTTCGATATTTCATTAACCTTCGGTTAGCTTCTTGATTCAATCATTTTCTATATTGCATTACAAAAGAAAACATAACAATAAAAAAAATAAAGTTATACAAATTTTCGTGGTAGAAATCACTACATGCGAAACAATAACAATAATAGCAACAGTTGTACCAATAGATTCAACAATAATAATTACAGGCAAAGACCAATTAACAACAATACAAGCAGAAATTACATTAGAGCAACAGAATCAAAGGAAATAATTCGGAAAACTAAGATTTAAGAGTATTTCAATAAATAACAAAATAAATCACTAAAACCGCAACTTATGTTTCATTGTTCAACTTCAAATATATAATACTAACAAACCAATGAATTTACTAATTGACACAGGAGCTGATATTTCACTAACAAAAATAGAACATTTCAATATTAATAATGTAAATACTAATAAAAGAGCAACATTAATCGGAATAAAACAAGGTAAAATACAATAAATTGGAAATATACATTTCGACCTAAAATACAAAGACTTTTTAATACCACATAAATTTGAAGTAGTACAAAATGATTTACCCATACCATGCGATGGAATCATCAGCACAAATTTCTTTAAAAAATATAATTGCATACTAGATTTCAATAACAACACTGATTTCCTTATCCTACGATCTTATTATATCAAGCATCCAATAGAATGTACTAATAATGGAAATGATATTATATTACCCCCAAGATCTGAAGTAATACGCCAAATGAAAATAATAATGATAATACCAAATCAAGAAATAGAACCAGGTATTTTCATTGCCAATGCCTTAGTAACAATAAACAATGCTTTTATATGCATACTTAATACTAACAACAACATTAGTAAAATAAAACAAAGTCAAATAACAACCGAGAACATCTCAAACTACTATTATTATATTAAAATTATATTATATATTATTATATTAAAAAATAATTCTGTAACATAAACGAACAGATAAGTTCAAGTTTTGCACATTTAAAAAAAAAAAATTTCCGGATTAATTTAAAAACACAATAACGGAACTTTGCAATTCATATTGTGATATTTTCGGTTTAGAAACAGAACCAATAACAACTAATTATTTCTATGGATAAAAGTTGAGAATAAAAGATGACCAACCTGTATACATTAAAAATTATATAATTCAGAAAATAGAAGATGGATACTTGTAGTAGATTATAGACAAATAAATAAGAAATTGGTTGCAGATAAATTCCCATTACGATATTCTGGATCAACTCGGAAGAGCTAAATACTTTTCCTGCCTAGAGTCTGGTTTTTATCAAATTGGATTAGACAAAAATTCAAGAGACTTTACGTAATTTTCAACAAACAACGGGTCATACAGATTCACAAGATTACTATATATCATCTAGAAAAATGTTATTTTTTCATGACAGAAGTCACCTTGGTCATAAATGCACAGACAAGGGGTTTCTTCCAGATGATAGTATACATTCGATAATAGAAAAATATCCAACGCCAAAAGTTCCGATAACGCAAAAAGATTTGAAGCATTTTGCAATTACTATCGAAGGTTTATAAAAAAATTCTGACAAGATTGTCCAAAAAAGGTGTAAAGTTCGAATGGAACAAAGGTTGTGATGATTCGTTCAAATATCTAAACAAGACTTTAATTAGTCCAACATTGCTCCAATATGCTGACTTAAGAAAAGAGTTCTGTATAACAACAGATGCAAGCAAACATGCCTGTGGTACGGTGTTAACATAGGAATAAGAAGGTAAACATCTACCTACTGCGTAAGCATCAAAAGCATTCACAAAATAGGAGAAAAATAAAATAGTGTCATATGGAATAAAATTTGTTTGTTGGGTTTTCGTTTGTATAAGTTTCATAGCCTACTACACTTATTATAATGTGATTTTTTTAAATCATTTGTGGGTTTTCATTAAAATTCTCAAATGGGTTATAGCTGTCTTTTGATAAGCTGAGAAGTTTGAAACTTTTCAAAACTGTGGTTAAAGTCTACTGACGATTTGGTATAAAACGCCACTGAAATGCATATAGACATTGCTTAACCACCAACAAATAACTTTCATATTATAGGAGAGCAAAATATTTCATACTTACCTATGGACCATATGAAGACGGTCATTTCGGACATTGGAACTGAACATAAAAATTCTATACTAACTGAAATCTGTAAATTAATGAATATTGAAAAACCATTTTCAACAGCTTACCATCATGAAATATTAGGTACAATAGAAAGAAGTCACAGAACCTTCAATGAATATGTATGACCATATATTTCTGTAGACAAATCCGATTGGGACGAATGGTTAGCGTATTTTGCGTACTGTTTCAATACAACACCATCAACAACACATAACTATTGTCCATACGAATTATTCTTTTCAAAAATTCCAACTAGTTTTCAACAATTCTCCGAAGTTGATAAAATTTCACCATTGTATAATATAGATGACCATGCAAAAGAAGCAAAATTTAGATTAGAAGTAGCATATAAAAGGGCCCAAAAATTACTAAATAAGAATAAAATTAACCAGAAACTAAGTTATGATAAGGATATAGTAGATTACAAATTAAATATAGGAGATTTAGTTTTAATTAGAAAAGAAATAGGACATAAACTAGATAACCAATATAAAAGACCATATAAAATTAAGAAAATAGATTTAAGAAATAATGTAACTCTATTTGATAAGAAAACAAACAAAGAACAAATAGTTCATAAAAATAGACTTAAGTTATATCATATTTAAAATAAAATTTTAAAATACACTATATTCACAATTATTTGTAAAAGAATGTCCATAAAACGTTCCGTTATATGAATATTCTTGGGAAAAATGGAGGTGTAGTATGAATGCACTCTTTCCTATAAATTAATAAAAGAATCTCAAGTGTCACATCAGGTAAAATACATATGGACAACAGTCGTCACTTGACACCTCGTGCCGCTGCACTTGGAATATGTGTTTGTTGTATTCATTGTTTGTTTGACTTTTGGTCACTGCCGCTGCACTTGAAATGTACTATATATTTGTATGCCTAATGCTCGCCTCATATTTCGTCTGTGGGAAACTAATTTTAGGTAATTATAAGAAACTAAATGTAAGCAATATTTAAGTTATGTATATAGTTAAGGAAGTTAATCTATCTTCTCAAAGCTGAAATAAAAGGAGAAGATTTTCCCAAATAGATATAAGAATTAAAATAGACACTGGAGTGACAATATCGTTGCTCTATAAATTAATTCTAAAATAAATTAAATGGCTGAAGCGACAACCCAAGGTCGCACGCTGAAAATATAATAATAACTCTTGAATTAACAACATTACATTATTATATATATATATATATATACATATATATATATATATATATATATATATATATATATAATATGTATATATATATATATATATATATATATATTTATATATATATATATATATATATATATATATATATAATGTATATATATATATATATATATATATATATATATATATATATATTATATTATATATATATATATAATGTATATATATATATATATATATATATATATATATAATGTATATATATATATATATATATATATATATATATATACTAGCGAACCCCTTGCATACTTCGTAGTGCAAAAAAGAAAGTAAAAAATTCATTTAAATCAGTGATAAACTGCTTTTATTGTAATGCTCATTGGTAAAAATCATTTGTTGTTTTTCCATTTTCGGTGTATATATACAAAACCGATAGTTTGCCAACGCGCGAACAGGTTACATAAAACTGTCCATGTGAGAAAACTGGATACACTAAATTCAGTCCACAAATTTCTAAAGATTGGCCTTGCGCCTTATTAATGGTAATCGCAAACGTAAGGCGAACAGGAAACTGAAGTCGTTTAAATTCAAATGGTATATCAGACGGAATCATTGGGATACGTGGAATGAATACATCTTCGCCTTTTAATTTTACAGTTAAAATAGTAGCTTCAATTACATAAGCCATCAACCTTTTAATAGCAAGTATTGTACCATTACACAAACGGGTTTGATTGATATTACGAAGCATAATAATAGTGGCTCCAACTTTCTATTGGAGATTCTGCGGAAGCAATCCTGGAAGTCCAACGAATTCTTAAATTCTACTGGATAATTCAAAACATATTCTTCATTAGTAAAAGTATCGACAGACTTGCACCAATTTGCCAGGAATCTTTGATTATATAGCCATGTTTCGTTCAGTAACATCTTTGATCTTTGCCGCTAATTTTGATCTGGCACTCAACCATGCATGGCATGTATATTGTTGTGTTATGTAAGTGAAAACAGATTCAATAAATTCCTCTTTTTACTGTACCAAACGGCAAAAATCATTTGGCAATGTTATCAATCCTGTGTCATCAATAGGCATTGCACCGTTCCCAATTTTCGGCAATTGCTTAAAGAACTTATCAGCAGATGGATCATTCTGCAACTGAACACGAACGTTTATAGTGAGTTTCGATATTTTAACAAATCTAAATAAATGTGAAGACTTTAAGCAAGCGTTAATTTCATCGGCAGCTGCCGATCTAGGAATGACGGGCAATGAAAGCAACGCCAACCAAACAACTCCGAATTATTTTGGAGATCTTTCATTGTTCTTTCCAAGGCTTCAACAGATTTCTTATTCGCGTATTCATGCATATGACGTGGGCTGTGCATGGACCGTGTATCATATTTTGCACAACAACATCATATAATTCAGGATAACTTATTTGATCTGGAATTTCAGAACATATAACATTGTCAACTTCATGCGATGTGATTTTGTTCACCAACCATATTGAAATGTGAGCGTGTGGCAAACCACGCTTTTGCCACTCCACAGACTACATCCAGAACTTCACTTCACAAAACAGTTTAGATTTCACGCTAAAACCTATAAGCGCTTTCATTTTCTGCTTAAAAAAAATGGGCAGAGATATCATGGCCAGCGAATAAATTATCTTTAATGTCACAATATCAGTACATAATAAACTAATAACACCAAATCAAGAAATAGAACCAGGTGTTTTCATTGCATTACAAACAATGCTTTTATACGCATACTTAATACTAACAATAATATTGGTAAAATAAAACAAATTCAAATAAAAACCGAGAACATCTCAAACTACAATATATTTAAAAATAATTCTGTAACACAAACGAGTAGAAAAGCTCAAGTTTTGCAAATTTTAGCAAACAATTTTCCGATTCAATTTAAAAATTTAACGGAACCTTGCAATTCATATTGTGATATTTTTGGTTTAGAAACAGAACCAATAACAGCTAATAATTTTTATGAGCAAAAGTTGAGAGTAAAAGATGACCAACCTGTATACATTAAAAATTATAGAATACCACATTCACATAAAGAAGAAATAAATAAACAAGTGAAAAAATTAATAGAAGACAAAATAGTAGAACCATCATATTCTGAATACAATAGTCCAATTCTATTAGTACCAAAGACATCTTTACCTAATTCAGAAAATAAAAGATGCAGACTTGTAGTAGATTATAGACAAATAAATAAGAAATTAGTTGCAGATAAATTCTAGACTTAATATCTGGTTTTCATCAAATTGGATTAGAAAAAATTCAAGAGACTACGTCATTTTCAATAAACAATGGTTCATACAGATTTACAAGATTACCATATGGATTAAAAATAGCACCGAATTCTTTTCAAAGAATGATGACAATGGCCTTCAGTGGATTAAAGCCAGATCAAGCTTTTCTCTATATGGACGATGTAGTAGTGTTAGGATATTCAGAAAACCACATGCTTTCAAATCTAAAACACGTTTTTCAAATTTGTAGAGAACACAATCTTAAATTACATCCAGAAAAATTTTCATTTTTTATGACAGAAGTCACTTACCTTGGTCATAAATGCACAGACAAACGAATTCTCCCAGATGATAGTAAATATTCGATAATAGAAAAATATCCAACGCAAAAAAATTTGTAGTATTTTCCAATTACTATCGGCGGTTTATAAAAAATTGTTTAGAGTATTCAAGACATCTGACAAGATTGTCCAAAAAAGGTGTAAAGTTCGAATGGAACAAATATTGTAATGATTCGTTCAAATATCTAAAAAAGGCATTAATGAGTCCAAAATTGCTGCAATATCCTGATTTCACGAAACAATTCTGTATAACAACAGATGCAAGCAAACATGCCTGTGGTGCGGTGTTAACACAGGAATACGAAGGTAAACATCTACCTATTGCGTATGCATCAAAAGGATTCACAAAGGGAGAAAGCAATAAATCCACCATTGAACAAGAATTGAGAGCCATACTCTGGGCAATAAAACATTTCAGACCATATATTTATGGCAAACACTTTCTTGTACGTACTGATCATAGACCACTTTCATATTTGTTTTCAATGAAAAACCCAAGCTCCAAATTAACACGTATTAGACTTGACTGAGAAGAATATGACTTTACAGTAGAATATCTTAGGGGAAAAGATAACTATGTTGCCGGCGCTCTATCAAGAATTACCATATCAGAACTTAAAGACATGAACAATAAAATATCTTCACGACTAGATCGATAACACATATGAAAGAAAAATGTAAAACATTAAATCAGCATAAAATTGTTAAAAATAACGAAAATGATAATAAGCCCAGTATATATGTACCTTTAAACAACACTGACGTCAAAAAATATTATAAACTAAAGATTTCCCCCGGAAAATGTTACATTAAACGAGGAAAATCTATAGTAACATATATACAAATAAATGATTTGTTTACTAACGAGAACTTTGATCTAGAACAATTTTTCTCTAGGCTCGAATATGTAGCCGGTGAACATAATATATGTAAAATACAAGTGGCACCTAACGAGAAAATTTTCGAATTTATCTCTATTAATGAATTTAAAAATATGGGCAATAAAATATTGAATAAAATTAAAGTAGCGCTACTAAATGAGGTGACCCGAATTGATAATAAGAATGCCAAGGCAATTCTTGAAATTTTGATGAAATACCATGATGATCCAGTAGAAGGTGGACATTGCGGAATATTTAGAACATTAGAAACAATACGAAGATATTATTATTGGAAAAATATGTCAAAAGACATAACAAAATACGTTAAATCATGTCATAAATGCCAATTACACCGCTCTGCAAAAAATAACGTTTTGTCGCGCCTTTAAATAAAATTATGAGCACTATATGGATTTTGATGCGCTAAACTCGAATCCGTTTTCGGTTTTTTTCCATCAGGTCGATTTTTTATGGGCGTGGCAATTTTTTGCCCCTAAATTAGCCAGGTAAGTAGACATATTTCATATTTTTTTCAGATAAAAAATGAAATTAAAAAAAATTTAAAGCTAATATTCAACACTTTGCACCTTTATCTAGTAGTTACAGATCTTAGAAATAAAAAAGCTATAAACCATAAAAATCGGTTATAAAATTTATATTTTATTTTCAATTTACCGCAGGTACCCAATGTTGTAATGTTACCAACCTTTCATATGCGTGACGATAGCATTTCGTTAGGTGAACAGGTAAATAAACTAAGGTACAACGGTATTTTGCACGGATCTTGGATTTAAAAGTTATAATACAGTATTTTCAACTAACCTGTAATTCTAAATCGAGAAAATTAGAGTAGATTCTAATATTTATTGCAGCAGTATATGTGGAAATTGATGGACAATAAGTGAGTCAATTTTAATTTGAGCAAAACATTTTTAAGAAACGAACACGAAATTACTCTTTTTACATGGAAGTGTAGTATATTTTTGTAGAAAAGAAAACATGGCAAGAAATAATTAATAAAATGAGGACAATAAAAGAAGAATTTGGCCGATCATATATATGTTTAAACATTGATAAACCAATTAAAAAAGAAACGATGAAATATCATATAAATAATCTTCTTACATGATTCTTGTGTGTAATATTTTAACCTTTTTTCTTTTAATAATTTATAGATTTGTTTGAGTTTTGAGGTTATTTTATATTAATATATATTTTTCGATATTTCATTAACCTTCGGTTAGCTTCTTGATTCAATCATTTTCTATATTGCATTACAAAAGAAAACATAACAATAAAAAAAATAAAGTTATAAAAATTTTCGTGGTAGAAATCACTACATGCGAAACAATAACAATAATAGCAACAGTTGTACCAATAGATTCAACAATAATAATTACAGGCAAAGACCAATTAACAACAATACAAGCAGAAATTACATTAGAGCAACAGAATCAAAGGAAATAATTCGGAAAACTAAGATTTAAGAGTATTTCAATAAATAACAAAATAAATCACTAAAACCGCAACTTATGTTTCATTGTTCAACTTCAAATATATAATACTAACAAACCAATGAATTTACTAATTGACACAGGAGCTGATATTTCACTAACAAAAATAGAACATTTCAATATTAATAATGTAAATACTAATAAAAGAGCAACATTAATCGGAATAAAACAAGGTAAAATACAATAAATTGGAAATATACATTTCGACCTAAAATACAAAGACTTTTTAATACCACATAAATTTGAAGTAGTACAAAATGATTTACCCATACCATGCGATGCAATCATCAGCATAAATTTCTTTAAAAAATATAATTGCATACTAGATTTCAATAACAACACTGATTTCCTTATCCTACGATCTTATTATATCAAGCATCCAATAGAATGTACTAATAATGGAAATGATATTATATTACCCCCAAGATCTGAAGTAATACGCCAAATGAAAATAATAATGATAATACCAAATCAAGAAATAGAACCAGGTATTTTCATTGCCAATGCCTTAGTAACAATAAACAATGCTTTTATATGCATACTTAATACTAACAACAACATTAGTAAAATAAAACAAAGTCAAATAACAACCGAGAACATCTCAAACTACTATTATTATATTAAAATTATATTATATATTATTATATTAAAAAATAATTCTGTAACATAAACGAACAGATAAGTTCAAGTTTTGCACATTTAAAAAAAAAAATTTCCGGATTAATTTAAAAACACAATAACGGAACTTTGCAATTCATATTGTGATATTTTCGGTTTAGAAACAGAACCAATAACAACTAATTATTTCTATGGATAAAAGTTGAGAATAAAAGATGACCAACCTGTATACATTAAAAATTATATAATTCAGAAAATAGAAGATGGATACTTGTAGTAGATTATAGACAAATAAATAAGAAATTGGTTGCAGATAAATTCCCATTACGATATTCTGGATCAACTCGGAAGAGCTAAATACTTTTCCTGCCTAGAGTCCGGTTTTTATCAAATTGGATTAGACAAAAATTCAAGAGACTTTACGTAATTTTCAACAAACAACGGGTCATACAGATTCACAAGATTACTATATATCATCTAGAAAAATGTTATTTTTTCATGACAGAAGTCACCTTGGTCATAAATGCACAGACAAGGGGTTTCTTCCAGATGATATTATACATTCGATAATAGAAAAATATCCAACGCCAAAAGTTCCGATAACGCAAAAAGATTTGAAGCATTTTGCAATTACTATCGAAGGTTTATAAAAAAATTCTGACAAGATTGTCCAAAAAAGGTGTAAAGTTCGAATGGAACAAAGGTTGTGATGATTCGTTCAAATATCTAAACAAGACTTTAATGAGTCCAACATTGCTCCAATATGCTGACTTAGCAAAAGAATTCTGTATAACAACAGATGCAAGTAAACATGCCTGTGGTACGGTGTTAACATAGGAATAAGAAGGTAAACATCTACCTATTGCGTAAGCATCAAAAGCATTCAGAAAATAGGAGAAAAATAAAATAGTGTCATATCGAATGAAATTTGTTTGTTGGGTTTTCGTTTGTATAAGTTTCATAGCCTACTACCCTTATTATAATGTGATTTTTTTAAATCATTTGTGGGTTTTCATTAAAATTCTCAAATGGGCTATAGCTGTCTTTTGATAAGTTGAGAAGTTTGAAACTTTTCAAAACTGTGGTTAAAGTCTACTGACGATTTGGTATAAAGCGCCACTGAAATGCATATAGACATTGCTTAACCACCAACAAATAACTTTCATATTATAGGAGAGCAAAATATTTCATACTTACCTATGGACCATATGAAGACGTTCATTTCGGACATTGGAACTGAACATAAAAATTCTATACTAACTGAAATCTGTAAATTAAAGAATATTGAAAAACCATTTTCAACAGCTTACCATCATGAAATATTAGGTACAATAGAAAGAAGTCACAGAACCTTCAATGAATATGTATGACCATATATTTCTGTAGACAAATCCGATTGGGACGAATGGTTAGCGTATTTTGCGTACTGTTTTAATACAACACCATCAACAACACATAACTATTGTCCATACGAATTATTCTTTTCAAAAATTCCAACTAATTTTCAACAATTCTCCGAAGTAGATAGAATTTCACCATTGTATAATATAGATGACTATGCAAAAGAAGCAAAATTTAGATTAGAAGTAGCATATAAAAGGGCCCAACAATTACTAAATAAGAATAAAATTAAGCAGAAACTAAGTTATGATAAGGATATAGTAGATTACAAATTAAATATAGGAGATTTAGTTTTAATTAGAAAAGAAATAGGACATAAACTAGATAACCAATATAAAAGACCATATAAAATTAAGAAAATAGATTTAAGAACTAATGTCACTCTATTTGATAAGAAAACAAACAAAGAACAAATAGTTCATAAAAATAGACTTAAGTTATATCATATTTAAAATAAAATTTTAAAATACATATATATTCACAATTATTTGTAACAGAATGTCCATAAAACGTTCCGATATATGAATATTCTTGGGAAAAATGGAGGTGTAGCATGAATGCACTCTTTCCTATAAATTAATAAAAGAATCTCAAGTGTCACATCAGGTAAAATACATATGGACAACAGTCGTCACTTGACACCTCGTGCCGCTGCACTTGGAATATGTGTTTGTTGTATTCATTGTTTGTTTGACTTTTGGTCACTGCCGCTGCACTTGAAATGTACTATATATTTGCATGCCTAATGCTCGCCTCATATTTCGTCTATGGGAAACTAATTTTAGGTAATTATAAGAAACTAAATGTATGCAATATTTAAGTTATGTATAAATATATATATAAAAGGAGATTTTCCCAAATAGATATAAGAATTAAAATAGACACTGGAGCGACAATATCGTTGCTCTATAAATTAATTCTAAAATAAATTAAATGGCTGAAGCGGCAACCCAAGATCGCAAGCTGTAAATATATTAAAAACTCTTGAATTAACAACATTACATTATTATATATATATATATATATATATATATATATATATATATAATGTTGTCTAATATATATTAAGCTTAAGGTCTCTTTATTTTTATTATCTTATAAAATTGTTTTTCAATATTTCGTCACTCCTTTGTGTGACTTCTTCAGGAAATTTATTTTTTAATTTGATGTTAAAAAGTAATTTTTGTTTATAAAACAACAATATGAAAATTATTTGTCAACAAAATACAAAAAGATTCAAACAAAATGTTTATAAATTTAAAATATGGGAACAATAATATACAATTTAAATCTATACATGTATATATTAAAAAAAAAAATTGAACATTTCTAAAATGAATTTCCAATCCTACTTATATATACATAGATATCTTAAAACCAAATTCAAGAAGTTTATAAACAAATTTATATATATTTAAAAGACATATTATAACAAAAAATTTTTAACATGTATATATAAATCAAAAATATTATTCTTTAAACATTTCATAATTTTACATATGTATATATACATACCTATTCATACATACATATGTTTTTTATAAACATATACAATTAACATGTATATACACATATGTATATATCAATATATACACATATTATTCAACAAATTTTAGAAAATTTTTAAACAATTTTAATTGAACTAAATATATGTGAACAATAACAAAATATTTAAACCCATACATATGTACATTTAAATTTAAAACTCTATCTTTAATTAACTAAGTGTCTATAATTTTGAGCTACATTTGCTGTATCTGCCTTAAAATTAATCCTATTTGTGATTGGTGTATTTATTATGTGTAACATTTCTAACATAAATCTACGTTTATAATTGTTTTCTGTGATTAATATTGAAACATTTTCAAAGTTTGGATAATGATTAAATCTAGCACAATGTGAAGATAATGCTGTTTTCTGCGAATTTATATCTCTATATCTCTGATCAGTCTTATGTCCTGCTATCCTAGTTTTTAACTTATTCTTAGTTGTACCTATATACACCTTATTACAATCCTCATTGTCATTTCCAATACAAGGTATTTTATAAACTAAATTTGATTTATATAATTTATCTATTTTATCCTTTGTCTTACTAAAAAAATCTGTTTAATGTATTATGTGTTCTATAAGCTACTGTTCAGAATCACATATTCCTGATTTACCAATGCGTTCTGATAATCCAGATACATAAGTTAAGGATTTGTATATTTTTGGTTCACTTATATTTCTATTAATGTTACTACTTCTTAATCCATATTGATATATTAATTTATTTATTAACCAAATTGGAAAACCATTATTCCTTAATATGTATTTAATTCTATTCTTATTTTTCTTATGAAATCTACTATCACTAATTGTTAGAACCTTATCCACAAAATTCCTAGCTGTGTTTATAATAACATTTTTATTATGCTTAGAATAGTAATTAATAATTCTTCCTGAAGATGTTGGTTTCTGGTACCAATCTATTAATAAATTTCTATTCTTCCTAATTATTAATGTATCTAAGTATGGAATCATGCAGTTCATTTCCTTTTCTATAGTAAATTGAATACTATTATTAAACTCATTTAGTGTCCTCAACATATTATCTATTCCACTTTCTGAAATTATGCAAAATAAATCATCTACATATTTAGTCATTATTCTTGGTCTAATGTTCACTCGTTCAATACAATTGTCAAGCAATCTCTCCATAACAATATCAGCCACTATAGGAGAAGCTGGAGATCCCATTGGCAGACCTTGTTTTTGTAAATATATATTTCCATCATATTGAAAATATCTATTATCTTCTATACAAAATCTCAATATTCTTAAAAATAACCTTTTATCTATCTCTGTATATCTCTCTATTATATCCCATTTTTCCTCAATAGTATTTATTGCCAAATCAACTGGTATACTGGGAAATAAAGATACTACATCAAATGAAACTAATCTTTCATCATTACCTATTTCTAGGTTCAATAATCTGTTTTTAAATTCTAACCCATCCTTAACATTATATACTGAATTTTCAGTAATCTTTTTCAAAATATCTATAATATATTTACATAGATGATAGGATGGTGAATTTACATAACAACAAATTGGTCTCAATGGGAACTGATCTTTATGAATTTTAGGTAAACCATATAGTCTAGGTGCTACAGCAATATTATTTTTAAGTTTATTCTTTTCTATATCTGTAATAATCCTATTTCTGTGAAGTTCGTCAACAATATTATTGTTAATTTTCATTAATTTGCTAGTTGGGTCTTTATTTAGCAAAGAATATTTTGAAGTATCTAATATGATGTTATTAATACGTATATTATAATCTTGTTTGTCAATAGCTACTGTTACATTACCTTTATCAGCTTTTAAAATCAATATGTTCCTATTTTTCTTTAAAAATATTTCTGTTTCCCTTACTTTGTCTAACATATATTTATCTCTATTTGATAATTTCATTTTATTGATATGATTATCAATAAATGATGTTAATCTATTTCTAGATATTTCCTGCTGTTCACTATCAATTTTAGTTTGAGCTATATCTTCTCCATCTGCTAACATTTTTAACATTGGAAATTCTTCTCTCTTAGTAGGTAATGCATTTACGGTCCTAATGAAAGAGTCCACTGTACGTCTATTGGTATACCATAACTAGTTTTATTTATAAACCATTTGTTATTAAATTTTATTCTTAATTCCTCTCTTTGTAAATTCTTTAAACAATCGAATTTCTTCTTATGAATTCTTTTTATCTTTTCATTTAATGCTATGGTTAATCTATCTTCATATTGTAAGAAATTTTCTAATTCTATTCTATTAAGATGTCTACTCAAATTTATTTTAACTACATTTATCTCACTTTGAAATTGTTTCAATAGTTCATGTTTTTGTTTTAGTGCATATTTTAAAATTTTGGTGTGTATGTCATTTGTATACCTATAAATTGTCCCCTGTATTGCCGGAACTCCCTCCAAATTGAAAATACCTGATATATTCTTTGTTGCTCTTGAAATAAATTTTGGTATGATGCCCGCATTTCTGCTACGTATCAAAAATGTTATTGTTAATTTGGTCCTGATAATCTTATCCCTCATGGTCTTGAATCTATTAATAAGGCCTCTGACTTGATAATTCTTTTTAAATCTGCTGTAGCTCAAATTTTTCTCCTCTTATTGTCTTGATTTATTGGGTGCTCTTGAAATTTTTAAATTCTTCTAGTTTTTTGACCTCTTTTTGATTAATAATGTTGTCTAATATATATTAAGCTTAAGGTCTCTTTATTTTGATTATCTTATAAAATTGTTTTTCAATATTTCGTCACTCCTTTGTGTGACTTCTTCAGGAAATTTATTTTTTAATTTAATGTGAAAAAATATAATTTTTGTTTATAAAACAACAATATGAAAATTATTTGTCAACAAAATACAAAAAGATTCAAACAAAATTTTTATAAATTTAAAATATGGGAACAATAATGTACAATTTAAATCTATACATGTATATATTTAAAAAAAAAAAAAAAAAAAAAAAAATTGAACATTTCTAAAATGAATTTCCAATCATACTTATATAAACATAGATATCTTAAAACCAAATTCAAGAAGTTTATAATTAAATTTATATAAATTTAAAAGACATATTATAACAAAAAATTTTTAACATGTATATATAAATCAAATATATTATTCTTTAAACATTTCATAATTTTACACATGTATATATACATACCTATTCATACATACATATATTTTTATAAACATATACAATTAACATGTATATACACATATGAATATATCAATATATACACATATTATTCAACAAATTTTAGAAAATTTTTAAACAACTTTAATTGAACTAAATATATGTGAACACTAACAAAATATTTAAACCCATACATATGTACATTTAAATTTAAAACTCTATCTTTTATTTATATATATATATATATATATATATATATATAAAATATGTATATATATATATATATATATATATATATATAATGTATATGTATTTGTATATATATATATATATATATATATATATATATAATGTATATGTATTTGTATATATATATATATATATATATATATATATATATATATATACTAGCGAACCCCCTGCGCACTTCGTAGTTCAAAAAAGAAAATAAAAAATTCATTTAAATCAGTGATAAACTGCTTTTATTGTAATGCTCATTGGTAAAAATCATTTGTTGTTTTTCCATTTTCGGTGTATATATACAAAACCGATAGTTTGCCAACGCGCGAACAGGTTACATAAAACTGTCCATGTGAGAAAACTGGATACACTAAATTCAGTCCACAAATTTCTAAAGATTGGCCTTGCGCCTTATTAATGGTAATCGCAAACGCAAAGCGAACAGTTAAAACAGTAGCTTCAATTACATAAGCCATCAATCTTTTAATAGCAAGTCTTGTACCATTACACAAACGGGTTTGATTGAAATTACGAAACATAATAATAGTGGCTCCAACTTTCTATTGGAGATTATGCGGAAGCAATCCTGGAAGTCCAACGAATTCTTAAATTCTATTGGATATTTCAAAACATATTCTTCATTATTAACAGTATCGACAGACTTGTACAGCACCAATTTGCCAGGAATCTTTGATTGTATAGCCATGTTTCGTTCAGTAACATCTTTGTTCTTTGCCGCTAAAATTGATCTGGTACTCAACCATGCATGGCATGTATATTGTTGTGTTATGTAAGTGAAAACAGATTCAATAAATTCTTCTTTTGACTGTAGCAAACGGCAAAAATCATTTGGCAATGTTATCAATCCTGTGTCATCAATAGGCATTGCACCGTTCCCAATTTTCGGCAATTGCTTAAAGAACTTATCAGCAGATGGATCATTCTGCAACTGAACACGAACGTTTATAGTGAGTTTCGATATTTTAACAAATCTAAATAAATGTGAAGACTTTAAGCAAGCGTTAATTTCATCGGCAGCTGCCGATCTAGGAATGACGGGCAATTAAATCAACGCCAACCAAACAACTCCGAATTATTTTGGAGATCTTTCATTGTTCTTTCCAAAGCTTCAACAGATTTCTTATTCGCGTACTCATGCATATGACGTGGGCTGTGCATGGACCGTGTATCATATTTTGCACAACAACATCATATAATTCGGGATAACTTATTTGATCTGGAATTTCAGAACATATAACATTGTCAACTTCATGCGATGTAATTTTGTTCACCAACCATATTGAAATGTGAGCGTGTGGCAAACCACGCTTTTGCCACTCCTCAGACTACATCCAGAACTTCACATCACAAAACAGTTTAGATTTCACGCTAAAACCTATAAGCGCTTTCATTTTCTGCTTAAAAAAATGGGCAGAGATATCATGGCCAGCGAATAAATTATCTTTAATGTCACAATATCAGTACATAATAAACTAATAACACCAAATCAAGAAATAGAACCAGGTGTTTTCATTGCATTACAAACAATGCTTTTATACGCATACTTAATACTAACAATAATATTGGTAAAATAAAACAAATTCAAATAAAAACCGAGAACATCACAAACTACAATATATTTAAAAATAATTCTGTAACACAAACGAGTCGAAAAGCTCAAGTTTTGCAAATTTTAGCAAACAATTTTCCGGTTCAATTTAAAAATTTAACGGAACCTTGCAATTCATATTGTGATATTTTTGGTTTAGAAACAGAACCAATAACAACTAATAATTTTTATGAGCAAAAGTTGAGAGTAAAAGATGACCAACCTGTATACATTAAAAATTATAGAATACCACATTCACATAAAGAAGAAATAAATAAACAAGTGAAAAAATTAATAGAAGACAAAATAGTAGAACCATCATATTCTGAATACAATAGTCCAATTCTATTAGTACCAAAGAGATCTTTACCTAATTCAGAAAATAAAAGATGCAGGCTTGTAGTAGATTATAGACAAATAAATAAGAAATTAGTTGCAGATAAATTCTAGACTTAATATCTGGTTTTCATCAAATTGGATTAGAAAAAATTCAAGAGACTACGTCATTTTCAATAAACAATGGTTCATACAGATTTACAAGATTACCATATGGATTAAAAATAGCACCGAATTCTTTTCAAAGAATGATGACAATGGCCTTCAGTGGATTAAAGCCAGATCAAGCTTTTCTCTATATGGACGATGTAGTAGTGTTAGGATATTCAGAAAACCACATGCTTTCAAATCTAAAACACGTTTTTAAAATTTGTAGAGAACACAATCTTAAATTACATCCAGAAAAATGTTCATTTTTTATGACAGAAGTCACTTACCTGGGTCATAAATGCACAGACAAAGGAATTCTCCCAGATGATAGTAAATATTCGATAATAGAAAAATATCCAACGCAAAAAAATTTGTAGTATTTTGCAATTACTATCGGCGGTTTATAAAAAATTGTTTAGAGTATTCAAGACATCTGACAAGATTGTCCAAAAAAGGTGTAAAGTTCGAATGGAACAAATATTGTAATGATTCGTTCAAATATCTAAAAAAGGCATTAATGAGTCCAAAATTGCTGCAATATCCTGATTTCACGAAACAATTCTGTATAACAACAGATGCAAGCAAACATGCCTGTGGTGCGGTGTTAACACAGGAATACGAAGGTAAACATCTACCTATTGCGTATGCATCAAAAGGATTCACAAAGGGAGAAAGCAATAAATCCACCATTGAACAAGAATTGAGAGCCATACTCTGGGCAATAAAACATTTCAGACCATATATTTATGGCAAACACTTTCTTGTACGTACTGATCATAGACCACTTTCATATTTGTTTTCAATGAAAAACCCAAGCTCCAAATTAACACGTATTAGACTTGACTGAGAAGAATATGACTTTACAGTAGAATATCTTAGGGGAAAAGATAACTATGTTGCCGGCGCTCTATCAAGAATTACCATATCAGAACTTAAAGACATGAACAATAAAATATCTTCACGACTAGATCGATAACACATATGAAAGAAAAATGTAAAACATTAAATCAGCATAAAATTGTTGAAAATGATAATAAGCCCAGTATATATGTACCTTTAAACAACACTGACGCCAGAAAGTATTATAAACTAAAGATTTCCCCCGGAAAATGTTACATTAAACGAGGAAAATCTATAGTAACATATATACAAATAAATGATTTGTTTACTAACGAGAACTTTGATCTAGAACAATTTTTCTCTAGGCTCGAATATGTAGCCGGTAAACATAATATATGTAAAATACAAGTGGCACCTAACGAGAAAATTTTCGAATTTATCTCTATTAATGAATTTAAAAATATGGGCAATAAAATATTGAATAAAATTAAAGTAGCGCTACTAAATGAGGTGACCCGAATTGATAATAAGAATGCCAAGGCAATTCTTGAAATTTTGATGAAATACCATGATGATCCAGTAGAAGGTGGACATTGCGGAATATTTAGAACATTAGAAACAATACGAAGATATTATTATTGGAAAAATATGTCAAAAGACATAACAAAATACGTTAAATCATGTCATAAATGCCAATTACACTGCTCTGCAAAAAATAACGTTTTGTCGCGCCTTTAAATAAAATTATGAGCACTATATGAATTTTGATGCGCTAAACTCGAATCCGTTTTCGGTTTTTTTCCATCAGGTCGATTTTTTATGGGCGTGGCAATTTTTTGCCCCTAAATTAGCCAGGTAAGTAGACATATTTCATATTTTTTTCAGATTAAAAATGAAATTAAAAAAAATTTAAAGCTAATATTCAACACTTTGCACCTTTATCTAGTAGTTACAGATCTTAGAAATAAAAAAGCTATAAACCATAAAAATCGGTTATAAAATTTATATTTTATTTTCAATTTACCGCAGGTACCCAATGTTGTAATGTTACCAACCTTTCACATGCGTGACGATAGCATTTCGTTAGGTGAACAGGTAAATAAACTAAGGTACAACGGTATTTTGCACGGATCTTGGATTTAAAAGTTATAATACAGTATTTTCAACTAACCTGTAATTCTAAATCGAGAAAATTAGAGTAGATTCTAATATTTATTGCAGCAGTATATGTGGAAATTGATGGACAATAAGTGAGTCAATTTTAATTTGAGCAAAACATTTTTAAGAAACGAACACGAAATTACTCTTTTTACATGGAAGTGTAGTATATTTTTGTACAAAAGAAAACATGGCAAGAAATAATTAATAAAATGAGGACAATAAAAGAAGAATTTGGCCGATCATATAAATGTTTAAACATTGATAAACCAATTAAAAAAGAAACGATGAAATATCATATAAATAATCTTCTTACATGATTCTTGTGTGTAATATTTTAACGTTTTTTCTTTTAATAATTTATAGATTTGTTTGAGTTTTGAGGTTATTTTATATTAATATATATTTTTCGATATTTCATTAACCTTCGGTTAGCTTCTTGATTCAATCATTTTCTATATTGCATTACAAAAGAAAACATAACAATAAAAAAAATAAAGTTATACAAATTTTCGTGGTAGAAATCACTACATGCGAAACAATAACAATAATAGCAACAGTTGTACCAATAGATTCAACAATAATAATTACAGGCAAAGACCAATTAACAACAATACAAGCAGAAATTACATTAGAGCAACAGAATCAAAGGAAATAATTCGGAAAACTAAGATTTAAGAGTATTTCAATAAATAACAAAATAAATCACTAAAACCGCAACTTATGTTTCATTGTTCAACTTCAAATATATAATACTAACAAACCAATGAATTTACTAATTGACACAGGAGCTGATATTTCACTAACAAAAATAGAACATTTCAATATTAATAATGTAAATACTAATAAAAGAGCAACATTAATCGGAATAAAACAAGGTAAAATACAATCAATTGGAAATATATATTTCGACCTAAAATACAAAGACTTTTTAATACCACATAAATTTCAAGTAGTACAAAATGATTTCGCCATACCATGCAATGGAATCATCAGCATGAATTTCTTTAAAAAATATAATTGCATACTAGATTTCAATAACAACACTGATTTCCTTATCCTACGATCTTATTATATCAAGCATCCAATAGAATGTACTAATAATGGAAATGATATTATATTACCCCCAAGATCTGAAGTAATACGCCAAATTAAAATAATAATGGTAATACCAAATCAAGAAATAGAACCAGGTATTTTCATTGCCAATGCCTTAGTAACAAAAAACAATGCTTTCATATGCATACTTAATACTAACAACAACATTAGTAAAATAAAACAAAGTCAAATAATATATATATAAATAAATACAAATAATTCTGTAACATAAACGAGCAGATAAGCTCAAGTTTTGCACATTTTAACAAAAAAATTTCCGGATTAATTTAAAAACACAATAACGGAACTTTGCAATTCATATTGTGATATTTTCGGTTTAGAAACAGACCAAATAACAACTAATTATTTCTATTGATAAAAGTTGAGAATAAAAGATGACCAACCTGTATACATTAAAAATTATAGAACTGTCATATTCTGAATACAATAGTCCAATTCTATTAGTACCGAAGAAATCTTTATCTAATTCAGAAAATAGAAGATGGATACTTGTAGTAGATTATAGACAAATAAATAAGAAATTGGTTGCAGATAAATTCCCATTACGATATTCTGGATCAACTCGGAAGAGCTAAATACTTTTCCTGCCTAGAGTCTGGTTTTTATCAAATTGGATTAGACAAAAATTCAAGAGACTTTACGTAATTTTCAACAAACAACGAATCATACAGATTCACAAGATTACTATATATCATCTAGAAAAATGTTATTTTTTCATGACAGAAGTCACTTACCTTGGTCATAAATGCACAGACAAGGGGTTTCTTCCAGATGATAGTATACATTCGATAATAGAAAAATATCCAACGCCAAAAGTTCCGATAACGCAAAAAGATTTGTAGCATTTTGCAATTACTATCGGAGGTTTATAAAAAAATTCTGACAAGATTGTCCAAAAAAGGTGTAAAGTTCGAATGGAACAAAGGTTGTGATGATTCGTTCAAATATCTAAACAAGACTTTAATGAGTCCAACATTGCTCCAATATGCTGACTTAGCAAAAGAATTCTGTATAACAACAGATGCAAGCACACATGCCTGTGGTACGGTGTTAACATAGGAATAAGAAGGTAAACATCTACCTATTGCGTAAGCATCAAAAGCATTCACAAAATAGGAGAAAAATAAAATAGTGTCATATCGAATAAAATTTGTTTGTTGGGTTTTTGTTTGTATAAGTTTCATAGCCTACTACACTTATTATAACGTGATTTTTTTAAATCATTTGTGGAATTTCATTAAAATTCTCAAATGGGTTATAGCTGTCTTTTGATAAGTTGAGAAGCTTGAAACTTTTCAAAACTGTGGTTAAAGTCTACTGACGATTTGGTATAAAGCGCCACTGAAATGCATATAGACATTGCTTAACCACCAACAAATAACTTCCATATTATAGGAGAGCGCAATATTTAAATATTTCATACTTACCTATGGACCATATGAAGACGTTCATTTCAGACATTGGAACTGAACATAAAAATTCTATACTAACTGAAATCTGTAAATTAATGAATATCGAAAAACCATTTTCAACAGCTTACCATCATGAAACATTAGGTACAATAGAAAGAAGTCACAGAACCTTCAATGAATACGTATGAACATATATTTCTGTAGACAAATCCGATTGGGACGAATGGTTAGCGTATTTTGCGTACTGTTTTAATACAACACCATCAACAACACATAACTATTGCCCATACGAATTATTCTTTTCAAAAATTCCAACTAATTTTCAACAATTCTCCGAAGTAGATAGAATTTCACCATTGTATAATATAGATGACTATGCAAAAGAAGCAAAATTTAGATTAGAAGTAGCATATAAAAGGGCCCAACAATTACTAAATAAGAATAAAATTAAGCAGAAACTAAGTTATGATAAGGATATAGTAGATTACAAATTAAATATAGGAGATTTAGTTTTAATTATAAAAGAAATAGGACATAAACTAAATAACCAATATAAAAGACCATATAAAATCAAGAAAATAGATTTAAGAAATAATGTAACTCTATTTGATAAGAAAAAAAACAAAGAACAAATAGTTCATAAAAATAGACTTAAGTTATATCATATTTAAAATAAAATTTTAAAATACATATATATTCACAATTATTTGTAAAAGAATGTCCATAAAACGTTCCGTTATATGAATATTCTTGGGAAAAATGGAGGTGTAGCATGAATGCACTCTTTCCTATAAATTAATAAAAGAATCTCAAGTGTCACATCAAGTAAAATACATATGGACAACAGTCGTCACTTGATACCTCGTGCCGCTGCACTTGGAACATGTGTTTGTTGTATTCATTGTTTGTTTGACTTTTGGTCACTGCCGCTGCACTTGAAATGTACCATATATTTGTATGCCTAATGCTCGCCTCATATTTCGTCTGTGGGAAACTAATTTTAGGTAATTATAAGAAACTAAACGTAAGCAATATTTAAGTTATGTATATAGTTAAGGAAGTTAATCTATCTTCTCAAAGCTGAAATAAAAGGAGAAGATTTTCCCAAATAGATATAAGAATTAAAATAGACACTGGAGCGACAATCTCGTTGCTCTATAAATTAATTCTAAAATAAATTAAATGGCTGAAGCGACAACCCAAGGTCGCACGCTGAAAATATAATAAAAACTCTTTAATTAACAACATTACATTATTATATATATTATATATATATTATATATATTATATATATATATATATATATATATATATATATATATGTATATATATATATATATATATATATATATATATATATATATAATATGTATATATATATATATATATATATATATATATATTAATAAACTAATTCTCTGACATATTGTCATTGTAATATTATAATATGAAATTTATTTGTTGGGTGGTTAAGCAATGTCTATATGCATTTCATTGGTGCTTCTTACCAAATCGTCAGTAGACCTCAACCACAGTTTTGCAAAGTTTCAAACCTCTCAACTTATGAAGACTTCCAAAAACCATCTGAGAATTATGTTAAATAAATTAACTATAAAAATTCACAAACAATTTCAAAAAATCACATTATAATAAGTGTAGCAGGCTATGAAACTTATACAAACCAAACCCAACAAACAACTTTTTATTCGATACGACTCTATTTTATTTTTCTATACCTTTATACAATTAGAAATCCCTTGGAAAACAATGAAAGTATTTATAAGGCAAAATGAAAAATAAAATCTCAACTGAATTGTTAATAAACTAATTCTTTGACATATTGTCATTGTACTATTATAATATATATATATATATTATATATAGGTATAGAAAAATAAAATAGAGTCGTATCGAATAAAAAGTTGTTTGTTGGGTTTGGTTTGTATAAGTTTCATAGCCTGCTACACTTATTATAATGTGATGTTTTGAAATTGTTTGTGAATTTTTATAGTTAATTTATTTAACATAATTCTCAGATGGTTTTTGGAAGTCTTAATAAGTTGAGAAGTTTGAAACTTTGCAAAACTGTGGTTGAAGTCTACTGACGATTTGGTAAGAAGCACCAATGAAATGCATATAGACATTGCTTGACCACCCAACAAATAAATTTCATACCACCCTGCACACTTCGTAGTTCAAAAAAGAAAATAAAAAATTCATTTAAATCAGTGATAAACTGCTTTTATTGTAATGCTCATTGGTAAAAATCATTTGTTGTTTTTCCATTTTCGGTGTATATATACAAAACCGATAGTTTGCCAACGCGCGAACAGGCTACATAAAACTGTCCATGTGAGAAAACTGGATACACTAAATTCAGTCCACAAATTTCTAAAGATTGGCCTTGCGCCTTATTAATGGTAATCGCAAACGCAAAGCGAACAGGAAACTGAAGTCGTTTAAATTCAAATGGTATATCAGACGGAATCATTGGGATTCGTAGAATGAATACATCTTCGCCTTTTAATTTTACAGTTAAAATAGTAGCTTCAATTACATAAGCCATCAACCTTTTAATAGCAAGTCTTGTACCATTACACAAACGGGTTTGATTGATATTACGAAACATAATAATAGTGGCTCCAATTTTTCTTTGATTGTATAGCCATGTTTCGTTCAGTAACATCTTTGTTCTTTGCCGCTAAAATTGATCTGGCACTCAACCATGCATGGCATGTATATTGTTGTGTTATGTAAGTGAAAACAGATTCAATAAATTCCTCTTTTGAATGTACCAAACGGCAAAAATCATTTGGCAATGTTATCAATCCTGTGTCATCAATAGGCATTGCACCGTTCTCAATTTTCGGCAATTGCTTAAAGAACTTATCAGCAGATGGATCATTCTGCAACTGAACACGAACGTTTAAAGTGAGTTTCGATATTTTAACAAATCTAAATAAATGTGAAGACTTTAAGCAAGCGTTAATTTCATCGGCAGCTGCCGATCTAGGAATGACGGGCAATTAAATCAACGCCAACCAAACAACTCCGAATTATTTTGGAGATCTTTCATTGTTCTTTCCAAAGCTTCAACAGATTTCTTATTCGCGTACTCATGCATATGACGTGGGCTGTGCATGGACCGTGTATCATATTTTGCACAACAACATCATATAATTCAGGATAACTTATTTGATCTGGAATTTCAGAACATATAACATTGTCAACTTCATGCGATGTGATTTTGTTCACCAACCATATTGAAATGTGAGCGTGTGGCAAACCACGCTTTTGCCACTCCACAGAATACATCCAGAACTTCACTGCACAAAACACTTTAGATTTCACGCTAAAACCCATAAGCGCTTTCATTTTCTGCTTTAAAACATGGGCAGAGATATCATGGCCAGCGAATAAATTATCTTTAATGTCACAATATCAGTACATAATAAACTAATAACACCAAACCAAGAAATAGAACCAGGTGTTTTCATTGCATTACAAACAATGCTTTTATACGCATACTTAATACTAACAATAATATTGGTAAAATAAAACAAATTCAAATAAAAACCCAGAACATCTCAAACTACAATATATTTAAAAATAATTCTGTAACACAAACGAGTAGAAAAGCTCAAGTTTTGCAAATTTTAACAAACAATTTTCCGGTTCAATTTAAAGATACATTAACGGAACTTTGCAATTCATATTGTGATATTTTCGGTTTAGAAACAGAACCAACAACAACTAATAATTTGTATGAGCAAAAGTTGAGAGTAAAAGATGACCAACCTGTATACATTAAAAATTATAGAATACCACATTCACATAAAGAAGAAATGAATAAACAAGTGATAAAATTAATAGAAGACAAAATAGTAGAACCGTCATATTCTGAATACAATAGTCCAATTCTATTAGTACCAAAGAAATCTTTACCTAATTCAGAAAATAAAAGATGCAGACTTGTAGTAGATTATAGACAAATAAATAAGAAATTGGTTGCACCTAACGAGAAAATTTTCGAATTTATCTCTATTAATGAATTTAAAAATATGGGCAATAAAATATTGAATAAAATTAAAGTAGCGCTACTAAATGAGGTGACCCGAATTGATAATAAGAATGCCAAGGCAATTCTTGAAATTTTGCTGAAATACCATGATGATCCAGTAGAAGGTGGACATTGCGGAATATTTAGAACATTAGAAACAATACGAAGATATTATTATTGGAAAAATATGTCAAAAGACATAACAAAATACGTTAAATCATGTCATAAATGCCAATTACACTGCTCTGCAAAAAATAACTTTTTGTCGCGCCTTTAAATAAAACTATGTGCACTATATGGATTTTGATGCGCTAAACTCGAATCCGTTTTCGGTTTTTTTCCATCAGATCGATTTTTTATGGGCGTGGCAATTTTTTGCCCCTAAATTAGCCAGGTAAGTAGACATATTTTATAATTTTTTCAGATTAAAAATGAAATTAAAAAAAATTTAAAGCTAATATTCAACACTTTGCACCTTTATCTAGTAGTTACAAATCTTAGAAATAAAAAAGCTATAAACCATAAAAATCTGTTATAAAATTTATATTTTATTTTCAATTTACCGCAGGTACCCAATGTTGTAATGTTACCAACCTTTCATATGCGTGACGATAGCATTTCGTTAGGTGAACAGGTAAATAAACTAAGGTACAACGGTATTTTGCACGGATCTTGGATTTAAAAGTTATAATACAGTATTTTCAACTAACCTGTAATTCTAAATCGAGAAAATTAGAGTAGATTCTAATATTTATTGCAGCAGTATATGTGGAAATTGATGGACAATAAGTGAGTAAATTTTAATTTGAGCAACACATTTTTAAGAAACGAACACGAAATTACTCTTTTTACATGGAAGTGTAGTATATTTTTGTAGAAAAGAAAACATGGCAAGAAATAATTACTAAAATGAGGAATTGGCCGATCATATAAATGTTTAAACATTGATAAACCAATTATAAAAGAAACGATGAAATATCATATAAATAATCTTCTTACATGATTCTTGTGTGTAATATTTTAACCTTTTTTCTTTTAATAATTTATAGGTTTGTTTGAGTTTTGAGGTTATTTTATATTAATATATATTTTTCGATATTTCATTAACCTTCGGTTAGCTTCTTTACAAAAGAAAACATAACAATAAAAAAAAATAAAGTTATACAAATTTTCGTGGTAGAAATCACTACATGCGAAACAATAACAATAATAGCAACAGTTGTACCAATAGATTCAACAATAATAATTACAGGCAAAGACCAAATAACAACAATACAAGCAGAAATTACATTAGAGCAACAGAATCAAAGGAAATAATTCGGAAAACTAAGATTTAAGAGTATTTCAATAAATAACAAAATAAATCACTAAAACCGCAACTTATGTTTCATTGTTCAACTTCAAATAAATAATACTAACAAACCAATGAATTTACTAATTGACACAGGAGCTGATATTTCACTAACAAAAATAGAACATTTCAATATTAATAATGTAAATACTAATAAAAGAGCCAACATTAATCGGAATAAAACAAGGTAAAATACGATCAATTGGAAATATACATTTCGACCTAAAATACAAAGACTTTTTAATACCACATACATTTCAAGTAGTACAAAATGATTTACCCATACCATGCGATGGAATCATCAGCATGAATTTCTTTAAAAAATATAATTGCATACTAGATTTCAATAACAACACTGATTTCCTTATCCTACGATCTTATTATATCAAGCATCCAATAGAATGTACTAATAATGGAAATGATATTATATTACCCCCAAGATCTGAAGTAATACGCCAAATTAAAATAATAATGATAATACCAAATCAAGAAATAGAACCAGGTATTTTCATTGCCAATGCCTTAGTAACAATAAACAATGCTTTTATATGCATACTTAATACTAACAACAACATTAGTAAAATACAACAAAGTCAAGTAACAACCGAGAACATCTCAAACTACTATATATTAAAAAATAATTCTGTAACATAAACGAGCAGATAAGCTCAAGTTTTGCACATTTTAACAAAAAAATTTCCGGATTAATTTAAAAACACAATAACGGAACTTTGCAATTCATATTGTGATATTTTCGGTTTAGAAACAGAACCAATAACAACTAATTATTTCTATGGATAAAAGTTGAGAATAAAATATGACCAACCTGTATACATTAAAAATTATAGAACTGTCATATTCTGAATACAATAGTCCAATTCTATTAGTACCGAAGAAATCTTTATCTAGTTCAGAAAATAGAAGATGGATACTTGAAGTAGATTATAGACAAATAAATAAGAAATTGGTGGCAGATAAATTCGCATTACGATATTCTGGATCAACTCGGAAGAGCTAAATACTTTTCCTGCCTAGAGTCTGGTTTTTATCAAATTGGATTAGACAAAAATTCAAGAGACTTTACGTAATTTTCAACAAACAACGGGTCATACAGATTCACAAGATTACTATATATCATCTA